>VYXB01009795.1:545956-557652 GCA_013397135.1 Pachyramphus minor | reverse complement strand
CTTCTCGCCGGCTCCGCACACGGGCACACAAAGGGCTCCGCTCGCTCGCGGGAGCCGCTCGGTAATTCCTGCTCGGTAATTCCTGCTCGGTAATTCCCGCTCGGTAATTCACCCCCGCCGGTCCCGCGGGCGGACAAAAGGCTGCGTGCCCCCTCCCCGCGCCCGCCGTACCCTCCATGGTGACGGACGTGTGGCTCTCCTTCGAGTCCTTGGGGCCCTTCACCTTCAGCTCCTAGGGAAGGAAAGGGCCATCAGTGCAGCCCACAGGGGGCTGGGGGGAAGGTCACTACTCGAGATCATGGGGTCCCCTCCAACCCTTTCTGCACCCTGATATCTCCCCCCAGCCCCAGCCTGGCCACGCTGGAGATCACACGTGTGTGCTGGGTGGAGGTGTGGGTTATACAGGATGCTGCCTGGCTGGGAGCAGCTCTGGCTGTGCCCCAGCAGTTGGGATGTGGTGGTGATCCCACTGAGATGAACAGCTCTGCTGTGGAGGGGCTGGAAAGAGAAGGGAGCCCAGCTGCAGCCACAGGGGTCTCTGTTTCTATAGGGGAGCCAGGCGTGGAGATGCAGCCAGCAGGAGACAGGAGATGAGCCACAGGTGCCCTGGATGGGGTGAGCTGGTACAGGCTGTCCTGGCACCCCTGACATGGTGACAACCAGGGCTGAGCCCAACCTGAGCTTGCACAAGGTGAGGGACAAACTCCTGCAATGTCCAGAGACCACGAGCCCCCAGTACAGCCATTGATGGCTCAGCCCTTGGGGTCAGTCCCTGTGAGTCCCCAGACCAGGGAGAGCATCTGCACAGGGCAGTCACAGTCAGCTCAGACACGGGGACAGCATTCTGTGCCCTGTGCTGGGAGAGCCTGGGGAACAGCCTTGTCCCACTGGCACAGCCCTATCCCAGCTTACCTCTGAAATCTTCTGGAACTGGTAGTTGCTCTGGCTGCACTTCTCTGCCGTCTCCAGGGCGATTTTGTAGTTATCCACAAAGGCCTTGTAGACGCCCAGCTGGCTGGCCTGTGGGGAGCAGGGGTTAGCTGGGCACCCAGCAGGATGCTGAAGTCCCTCTGCAGCACAAGGAGCCTGGCAGCCCCTGAGGGGACTCTGCCCAGAGTTGTCCCCTCCTGGCAGGACACTGCCACACCACAGCCATCTGGGCAGCCACACATGTGGCTCTGCAGGGGAAGTTCTTGCCCAGGGCAGGATGGTGGGGCTTCTGTCCAGTCCTGTGCCCCCACAAAGCTCCAAAATCCAACAGAGAGATGATGAGTGCCTAGAGAGTGGAAGCTGAAGCGACAAACACTTCCTAGCACCCTTTAACCCGCCCTCTCCTTCTCCTCTGCCCAGCATGGCCGCAGCACCCATGGGCACAGCCCATGCTCCTCCCATTGTACATCCAAAGCAGCAGCAGGACCCGTCCCTCCTTCTCTTCCAAGTGGAGCAAGACCTGAGGAAGGCGCATACCAGCTTCTGGAAGAGGTGGCCCATGGTGACGTTGCTGTCCCACTGCTGCACCTTTGGGCACAGGCTGTCGTAGAACTCCTTGTGGATCTCATAGATGTCCTGGATCTTGTAGAAAATCGTCTCGATCTGCTGCAGGGTGAGGACAGGCTGTGACGTGGTGGCCGTGGCCTTCAGTGGCTTCATGGGCTGCCGAAGGGGAAGGGAGAGCACTTGAGATGAGGACTGGGAGAGGAACACTGGGGGCAAAGAGGATCTGAGCCAGCAGCAAGGGCTGCCCAGGACAGGTCCCAGCCAGCAGCTGGACCAAGGGGCACTCTGAGCTCGTGCGTCCCCGCAGACTTCCCCGTGGTGATGACCCTGCATTGTGCAGCAGTGTCTCGGCCACGAAGGTCAGCGAGTCCACAAGAGGAAGCAGGGCTATAAATACCTCCCCAACAGGCGTGGGGAAGGCGAGATGGGGCAGCCAGGCCAGCAAGGCTGGCTCCAGTGTGGCTCCTGAAGCTTTGCCCCCACCCAGGCAGCACCCAGGGCAGACCTGCCTGGGGAAAGCTGTCCAGGAAGAAATTACTCCATCCATCCATCCACCCATCCCTGCTGGGGCCACCCCTAGAGGGGCTGTCCAGTCTGGGGGTGCTGCTCACCAACAAGAGGGCTTCCAGCTGGTTGATGTAGATCTCCTCACTGGCCAGGAAACCCGAGAGCACCAGCTTCCGCATCTCCAGGCCTTTGCCAGCCTCTCGCTCACCCTATGGAACACAGCAAGGAGCCTGGCTGAGCCAGCACCTGGCACAGGAGGAGACACCCCATCCCACCAGCCCATCCCTGGCATCCCCACGTGGCCACAGGTCCCTGCCAGTGCCAGGAAAGCTCCGTGGCAAGGCCCGGGCATGTGCCTGGTGGGCAGCAGAGCCCAGCTGGAGCCAGCTGGGAAGCCACGAGCTGTGCTGGCTTCTCTCCCCTCCCTGCTCCTGGCTGGCCAGGAGCCCGGCGCCGCTGGCAGCGCTCCAGGATGGCGCACAGCATGGCAGGACTCTCCCAGGGCAGAGTCCAGAGACGCCCAGTGAAATCATGCTTGGCGTGGATGGTGCTGCCACGTGATCCAGCACCACCCTTTCCCTCGGCTGAGGTTTTCCCGGGAAAGTGCCACCCCAGCAGCCACTGCCTGGTGGCACTGGGGCAGTTCCCAGCGCCCAGGTCTGCCACAGCACTGATGCTCTGGTGGCATGGCTCTCATGGCAGGGAGATAGTTGGCCTGGGGGGCTCTGTGACCCTCAGTGAGGCTCTCCCTGTGTCCAGACATGGATGCCCCAGCCCTCGGACCATCCTGTCATGCATTAGCCTACCCCCCTTAAAAATCACACTTGGGGACCAGGCTTTTGCCACCCAGACAGGGGCCAAGCACAGCCATGGGGGTATCAGTCACTCTGGGCCATCAGCCATTCAGGATGGTTTGGGGGGAACATTGGTCCTGCCTCACCTCTGCCCACACCAGCCCTGGCCGTTGTGCCAGCAGAGGTGATAGCTGCAAACATCTGAAGGGCACAGCCCCCAGGTGGGCATGGCTGTGGAGCAGCACCTCCCTGTCCCACTCTCAGTGTCCATAAGCTGGCCCTGGGGGCTGCTGTGCCAACCAGGGTGCCCAACCTGCCAGGCTGCACCATTAAGGCTGGGCCACAGTGACTGGTGTGGCAGGAGGGTGCACAGGGCTGCCACTTCTATTCACTGGGAGTTCGTGGGCTCTTTGCCACCGATTAGTCATGGGCTCTTCCTGCTTCCCCCAGCCTGGGCCCTGCGCAGGAGCTCAGGAGATAAGGGGCCCACCCACGCCCGGGGCCCACAGCTCCCCATGAGGACGATGCCAACTGGACCCCCCATGACCCAGAGGAGCAACCCTTAATCAGGGTCCTGCAGCTGCCCCGTGCAGCAGACCCCAGGGAGAGCAGGGGCAGAGCCCTCCTCCAGCACCCAGGCCCCCCTGGCAGGGTGGGTATGAGAAGGGTGCAGGGCTGCACCTGCCAGCACAGGGGTCACCCCAGTGCCAGTGTTTGGGACAGTTTAGGAGCTGCTGGTGGCCATGTGGTGGGGCAGAGTCTTAACAAGCCCCTTTCGGAGCACCCAGTACTGGCTCTGCTGAGCCACACAGCCCCCTCAGCAGCACCCATGGCCCTACTCCCCCCTGGGAGGATGACTGGGTGGTCACCCTGCTCTGAGCCCTTCACACCCAATGCCTGGCACAGCCCTGCCCCGTGCCCCTTGCCACAGGCAGTCCTGGAGGAGTGGTGGGGCTGCAGTGGTGCTCCTGCTGCCCCCCAGCTCTGCCCTCCACCAGCACCCACCACATTGACCCAGGAGCTGCCCCGTCATCTGGGCATCACCAGCACCAGCAAGATGCCCCCCTGTCCCCCCCACCCTCTGCCCAGCACGGCAGAAAGGTGCCCTCACCGCCCACCTTCTCTCCCGCCGAAAACGGAGACCCAGGACTGGTGGGGGTTCCCGGCTCAGAGTCATCTTCATCCTCCAGCACTTTATCCAGGTACCCTATGGCCTCCTCTTCCTCCTCCATGGCCGGGCGGGCAGCGGGGGAGCAGAGGGGACCCCACAAGGCTCCAAGGCAAAGGGGCTCACACGGCTGAGCTGTCCCAGTCTGACTCAGCCCTGGACGCCGGCCACCACCGCGGGATGAAAGGAACCATTATGGGATTCCCCGGTGCTCCCGCNAGCCCGGCTGTCCGCCGGCCTCCGCTCGGCCCCGGGGGGCCGCCGGCGGTGGAGGGGCCGCTGCCCGGCGCTCCGAGCCCCAGCCGGCCCCAGCTCCGCCCTGCTCGCTACAGGAAATGCATCTCTCTCGGCGCTGGAGGTGGGGCTGCTCCGCCGCCGGAGTGCGGTCAAGGCTGGGGCGCGCAGAGCAGCCGCCTTCCCCAGCCGGCTTTTCCCAGCGCTGGCACAGCCTGGCGTGTCCAGCATGGGGAGGGGTCCCTGTCCCCTGCCAGGCCTCTCGCCCGGCAATGAGAGAGCACCATCCCGCCTGCTGCGGCCCCTGGGATCCCTTCCTTGGATCCCGGCAGAGCCGGACCATGGGGATTGCCACCAGCGAGAAGTGACCTTGGAAGGCGGCAGCATCACCAGGTCCCATAGGGGGACCTCACTCTGCACCCCCAGAAAGTACCAGACCTCTCCCGGCCCAGAGGGGATGTGGGACAGGGTCATGCAGCTGAGCCACCTGCCTTCCCACATATCTGCCCCACATCCCACAGGGATCAGCGCTGGCACCTCCCTGCTGCTCCAGCCTGACCACAACTCCAGGCCAGCTGGGACGTGGGGACACAACCAGTAATGTGACACTTCTGAGGGACACTGTGGGCCTTGGCAAATGGGGCAAGATCAGGCTGGAGAAGAAGACACCAACACAAGAACTATTTCAGCAGCTTTCCCCCCGCTCCTCAGAAGCAAAAGGGGAAGCTGTGGCTGCATGTGCTCTGCCCACAGGAGCCATCTCTCCTGCCTGCACCCGTCTGAGCCTGGAACAAACTCCTGCTGGGAGAAGTGGGCAGGGATACAGACACAGGGACTTTCCAGAGCCTGTGTGCAACCCTGTATCCATGACACAGCTCAGGGTTTGCCCAGACTTTGCTAAGAGGGAACTGTGCCAGGACAACATGACCCTGTCTGCCACAGCTGGGTCCCCAGAGCAGGGAATGGTCCCTGTCCAGGGAAATGCTACCCACAGTGCCAAACCCAGCAGCACCCAAGCAGGGGCTGGGGCAACACCCAACAACACCATGACCACGGCGCTCATGTTTCCCAGGTTGGAGAGGGAGGGTCCAGATGTGTCTGCACCCAAGAGTCACAGGCCCCAAACGTGGCCACAGCTGCCCCAGGAGCTTGCAAGATGAGATGCCCCACCAGAAACCTCCTCCAGCCCTCTCAAAGGCAGTGACACCAGTCCTGCCTCACCAGAGAAGAGCGATGAGGTGAACCTGGCACCCTGTGCCACCAGCCACAGCAGCACCCCCATGAAACCCTGTGCCCTTCGCAGGGCTGGACGCACAGGGACAGAATTTGGAGGGTGCTCTGCCAAGCCCCGGTGCAAGCAGCTCTAGAGGTGGAGGCAGAGCCAGCACTGAGCTCCAGTGCTTCCCAATCCTGTTAGTGGCAACCAAGACATCATCCCTGCTGTGCCCAGACCCAGTGTGCCCCACCAGCCCCCAAGGTCACCCCTGTGCCAACATCTCCCCTCCAACCCTGCTTCCCTGCTATCCCTGATGGTCCTGATGACAGAGCCCAGCGCTCACAGACCCGGCACCGGAGTGTCAGGGCTGGGGCTCAAAGGGCTGTGCTGGAGGACAAGGAGCCCTAAGCCCGAGTTTGGAGCCAGCTCCAGGAGAAGGTCCCTTCCCACAGCCGTGAAGGGCAGGACCCCGCTCTCCCTCCCCTGGGGCTGCCCAGAGAGTTGGGTGCCTGGACAACCATGCTGCTCAGGGAGACCCAGGGGAGGAAGCCACACCTCTCCCTCCTTTGCCTCAGCATCCGGGTCAGAAGCTTAACTCTTTCCACGACAAAAAAAACCCCTTAACTTTTCCCAACCTGGGCAGCGGCAGCACTGAAGGATGCCCCAGTCTGGGGCCAGGCAGTCGCTCCCTGCACCAGCCCTGAGAGACAAAGGCCTGCCTGGATCCCACCAATCCCGGGCTTTATGGAAGCTTTTATACTGGAAAAAAACCAAAATCCCTTTTTTAGCCTTTGCAGCTCTTCAGGCATCCCTCCTGTGAAACACCATGGGAAACCCAAGGGCTTCGTGGGGATGTGCTCAGAAGAGCAGGGGTTAAATCTAAGTTCTCCGGGGGGGGGGCACTTTGTGTCCCCCCCAGGCTGGTGACTGGGTCCCTGAGTGCCACTAGATGGAGCTGGCAGCCTGGCAGAGCAGCTGCACCCTGTTCCCAAGGGCTCCCGGAGCTGGGAACACCGGGAACCCCCCTCTTCCAGCATGCCTGGCTGGGCTCCTGCCCCGGGACCCCTCCCTCCATCCAGCCCGTGCCCTTCCAGCTCTGCCACTGGCATGGCACGGTGGGACAGGGACATGGCGTGTCCCACAGGCACAGCATCCCCGGAACTGCTGCTCCCAAAACGGCCATGGCCAGCAGGCTTTAGGATGCCAGGGACAGTCCCCCAGGTCACAGTAGCAGCAGAGCACCACTGACACACCGAGCTGGACACCCACAGCCCTCAACACCCCCACCCCCGGCGCAGAGCTCCGCACCCCGGGCACCTACCCCTGTGCTGAGGCCGTCGGTGGGTGTGGGTGAGACACCATCCCCGCTCTCCTGGCCACGGGCGCTGAGCTGGGGGGACATGGTGGGCGACTCATCGATGTAGGGCATGGTTTCCGAGCCCTCTGGCAGCGCCTTGGGTTCCTCATTGCCCTCGGCGTCGAACTCGTCCGCACCATAGTTGAAGTCTGGCAGGGTAAGAGAGGGTGACCGTGAGCACCCCGGCACTGGCACGGCCGAGGGTCACCACAACCACCACGGCCTGTGGTCACCTGCTGACCCCGTGTCCCATACCCAGGGCCACGTACAGACACATACCCAGAGCCCAGCCCAGCCCTGCTGTGTGCTCAGCCGAGCAGGGAGGGCATCACACATCACACGGAGTATCCTCGCCCCGCAGGCATCCTCTGCTCGACACACTTCCCTATATTTGAATAATTAACGCAATGGGAGAGGCCCGCGGCCTCGTCTGCACAGGGACAGCTGCTCTGCCAGACGCTCCAGCCCCATGCAAGCAGCTCTGCCCGCCCTGCCTGCCCACTGGCCACCACCCCCGTGCCGTCACCGGGCAGGGATGGAGCTGGGCTGGCAGCCACAGCCTCCATCCTCCCCGCTTCCCCGTGCCCACACTCCTCAGAGCGTGGGAATGGGTGCCAGGACGCCTGGATCTGCAGCACGGAGGACAGAGCCACCCCCCTGGAAGAAGGGGGATGGTGGCAGCTCCATTGTGGGTGGGCAGCTCAGCCCATGATGGGGGACCAAAGGGTGCTGCTTTCCCCAGCGCAGGATGAGGCCCCCAACACACCAGGACAGCGCCCGTTTTTGGATGCCCTATGCTGACCCACAACCTGCCCACCACCTTCTCCAGTTAGAGAAGCCAGTTTGGGGAGCCAGAGCCCCAAGGGGTACTGGGGGGGCTCCAGGGTCTGTGGTGGGTCCCTGGGGCGCAGCGGGGGACCGGGGTACATCCTCACCTGTTACCATGGTTACGGCAGCGGCTCGGTGGCAGCGGGAAGAGGTGGCTGCAGCAGCCCCGAGATGCTGACAAAGGGGAGGGGGAAGGGAGCCCGACTGTGGCAGGGGCGGCTGTGGGGTGCAGCCAGCACCCCCACCCTGAGCTGCAGCCAAGACCCCCCACAGCATCCCCCAAAGAGGCAGGAGATGTGGCTCAGCCAACACAACCCCGATCCCACACCAGCCCCAATCCCCTCCAATCCAGCAACCCCGTGGATCTCTGGACCCCACATCCCCACAGGCTTCCTGAGCACAGACAGCAGGGAGACCCACCTAAGACCCTGGCCAATAACCTGGCCAAAACAAGGTGCACTGGGGTTGGAGCAGCCATCCCAGACCAAACCCCACACTGTTGCCACTTTACACCCCCACGGCCCTGCCATCCTGGCCAAGGACTCCCCTGGCTCCCACCAACACCACTCAGTGCATTAATATTGCATTCAGCTTCCTAGTGGAAGTGGATAAATCTTTAAATCAAAGAGTGTTGCAAAGCACTCAGGCCAGGAGCCCTGCCAGTGCCAGTGGGGAGGGATGGGGGATCCCATCCTGCACCTGAGGGGAATGAAGGAGAGTCCTGACAGGGGCCAGATGCATCCTATCTCTGCCAGAACACCACAGCCCCTCTCAACCCTTGCTTCATTAGCAATTATCTAATAATTATTAGCACATGGGTCCACTCTCACTGGGCACCACAGCCTATGTTCAACCCAGGAGCTGACTAGATGGGCAGAGGAGGGGGAGCCCATGATTCCCATTGGTCCTCAGCTTCCAGGGAAACAGGATCCCTGGCTCTAACCTGTCCTGCCTCCTCATGGTGGGATGTCCACAGTCTCTTCTGCCTTTGACAGGTGCCAGCTGTGGTGCTTCCAGTTCCATCCAGGAGCATGAGGTTCATTAGCAATGGTGTCCCCCATGATGGCCACCTCTCCAGTACACCCACCCCATGCAGCTCCCCTGAGCCCCCTAAGCTGAGCACTGTCCCCAGGCTGGGGATGTCCCAGAGAATCCCAAACCTCCCAAGTGCCCTTTCCCATCAGGTGGGGCCTGAAGAGGAGCAGAGAGGGGACAAAGCTGATGGTCCCCACCAGGAACACCAGCTCAGAGGCCATCAGGCTCCCCTGTCCTCCCTCCACCATGGCCAAGGTTCTGCAGCTCCAGGCTTAACCATGGGGCAGGCAACAGGGACACCCAGCATGGTATTGTCACTGTGGGTGTCCTGGCAACCCAGGTGTGGTGGCTCAGCAGCCAGGTAATGAGAACACAGCATTAATGAGGCAGCTGGGGACCCTGGGAGGTGACACCCACAGCAGTGCAGAGAAGTTGGCATTGATGGCACGGAGGGAGGAGGGACTGGCCTGTGGGGATGCAACAATGACCTGGCTCTCCCACTGCTACCAGCTGGAGTAGATCTACATCCCAGGCCCAGACCAGAGCTGGGGATGAGATCTACAGGCAGTGCCCCAACAGGCACCCAAGGAGAGAGACTCTGCATTGCCTGCAGGAGGGAGAACAAAGCCATGTCCTCATGGCTCCAGCTGTGCCACCCATGGCTGTGCACTATTTATGGGGCTCTCACCTGGAGAGCTCAGGAGGAGGAATCTCCCCAGAACTCCCAGAAGCCACTACAGGGAGGGAACCAAGCACCACCAAGCAGCCAGGACGAGCAAAGGGGATGTTGCTGTGTGAGATGACATGGAGAGTCTGGCCCTATGTCTCCCTGCCTGTGGGGTGCTCATGCCACCCAGGCAGCCCAAACCCAGCACGTCCCTCCTTCCTCCCCCACAGCTGCATTGCCCCTGCAGCCTGTTCCTGTGCCAGTGCCAAAACCCAGAGCTATTTTTGCTCCTGCTTTTTAGCAGCAGTGGAAGTCCTCCTGCTCCACCCCAGAGGTGGGGACCAAGGAGAGGGAGGCAAAGGGAGCCACTCTGGGGGGCAAAGACACCCTGACCTGAAACAGCCTTGTAACCCTGACCCCACATACAGCCCTGGGACACTGAGCTGGATCCAACCCTGCACTGCACCAAGGGGTGACACCCATGGGATGCTGACACCCGTCAGGGCAGGGCCCTGTGGGCTGGCACATGGACACAGCAGGGCGACAGGGCCAGGAACGAATCCCCATGAGGGACTATTCTCCCCAGGAAATCGTTTCTCCTTCACCACATCTTCCCAGGACTGACTCAGGCTAATGCCAGCATGATGGTCCCCAAGAGGGAGCTCAGCCAAGGGCAGCAGCTCCTACCCAGCCCAGAGAGGCAGCACAGTCACAGCAGCTCAAGGTGGCATTTCCTTCACTTTCCATCTGGACATGTGCTATTCCCTGACACTTTGGCAGTGCATCAGCACACCCCAACGCTCACCCATTCAATCCCATTTCCAGGAGAAGCCCAACATCCGCAGGGAGCCTGGGAGATTTTGGGGAAGCGCCATGGTTTCCCTGTGCCTGGGTGAAAATTCACCATGACAACACAGATGCATGAGCTGGCCTCGGACCTGCCTCCATGGGCCTCCTCCAAAGGGTGGCTCGACACAAACAGCATCTCCTCCACACCACCCCTGCTTTGCCCAGTGTGATGAAGGCTGGACCCTGCACCCCCAAAAATGTGGGCACGCCAAGCAGCCTCCCCCATGTCTTGGCAAGGGCCTCCTTGGAGGAGGATTTGGGATGGCAGAGCAGTGGCTTTGCAGAGATGCTGTGGCTGGGAAGGAGGGTGCAGGGGCTGGGGCTGGATGTCGCTCCAGCCCAAACACCTGCACAGGCTGCACAGCCACACCAGACCCCGGGACTGCCCTGGCTGGATGCAGCCTCCGACTGTGGACTTTAGAGGCTTTGGGCTGGAAAACTTAGGGAGGGGGCTCAGCCCCAAGCAATGTGCCCCCCGGTGGCCCCTGCTCCCTCTAGGCCATGACAGAGGCCAGATCCACGCATGGGGCATGCTCCAGAGCATCCCACCTTCCCACACACTCATGCCAGACCTCACTGCCCTGCAAGCACCAGGCTCCGAGCTCAACACTGCACCCCAAAACCCACCCCCAGGGTGCCCACACAGCTCAGTGCTCCCCCAGAAAGAACAACGGGGACCCCGAGACCAAGCTCCCTCATCCCTAAGCCATGTCTCTGGAACCCTCAGCTGCCGCTGCACCACCTGCCATGGGATCAGCACCGCCACTGCTAAGGGTTCATTCCTCCCCGCTGCCCGTCGGTGGGACCGGGGGGATTCGCACCCCCCCGCCTGCTGCAGGACGCCCCCGGCCCCGCCGGCCGCCAGCCCCCGGGTACCGGCACCGCGTTGCCACAGCATCCTCGGCACAGCGCCTCGGAGCTCGCTGCAAAAATCACGGCTGAGGGAGATGTGCCTTCCCCAGCACCACGGAGGGACGGGAATGCGACCTGGGGCAAAAAGCACCCACATCCCCAAGGACCCCCGCGGGCACTGCCAGCTGTCAGGCTGCTCCAGCCCCAGTGAGCCCCACCGCGCCGGGGCCACCGTCACAGTCACCCATCCTTGCTCACGCAGCCCCCGGAGCGGGCAGCAGGTCCCCAGAGCCTGGGGGATGCTGGACACATTCCTGCCAGCGCCGTCCCGCCACCGGGGCACGCGGGATGCTCACGGAGGGGAGCACAACCCCCCTGCCATCATCGCCAGCCCCCTGCCCGGTCTCGGCTCAGCCCGGGACCCCCAGCACGGGATCCCCAGCACAGTACAGCATCCCTCCCCAGCGCGACGCAGCGTTACACAACAGGTAGGGGGGACCCAGCCCGCCGCCCCCCTCGCCCACCCCGCAGCCCAGGCCACGTACTGCTGTAGAGGGTGTCGATCCAGGAGAGGCGAGGCAGGCCGCGGTGGCTCAGCGGCTCCATGCTCGGAGGGGCTGTGCCGGCGCTCAGCCCCGCCAGCCCGCTCTCATCTCACAACAAAGGCGGCGGGCGAGGGCGGGGGGCGGGGG
>VYXB01009795.1:453569-529471 GCA_013397135.1 Pachyramphus minor | reverse complement strand
CCCGGAGCTGTCCGCGGTGCTGCACCGCCGGCACCGGGCGCGGCGGGGCGGGAGGAGCCCGCACCGCTCCCGCAGCGCTCAGCCCGGGGTGCGGGGGCTCGGCCGGGTTGTGCTGCCCCTCGGCTCCCGCAGGGCGCTCCGGTGAGGGTCCGGGGAACGGAGGCGGGAGGAGGCGGGCGGGGAGCGGCGCCGAGCCCGGGGAGGCGGCGGGATGGATGTAGAAAGAAAGGCGGCGGGATGGAGATGGAGATGGGTGGGGGATCCCAGGGCAGGGCTCCGGGAAGCCCGGTAGCTCCGGGAAGCACGGTCCCTACCGCCAGGCAGCGGTCCAGAACGACTCGCCGGGCTTTCCCGGGAAGGAGCTGCGAGGCGAAGCAATGAAAAGGGATCTCCCTCCGCCCCTCCAAGCCCAGCCCTGCAGCACTGGGGAGACCCTGGCTGGAGGCTGGTTCCTGTCCCTCAGGCACTTTAAAGGGTCAGGTGCACCTGCAGCTCTTTTAGTTGCCCTGGAGAAGCAATTTTCTCCATTAAACGTCCCCCAAACCTCAGCAAATCCACCAACAGCCGAGTGGAGGAGAATGAAGCCAGCCAGCCTCCCATCCATCTCGGGTACAGGTGGCTCAGTCAGTACATCCCTACTGGCACGGCCACCCCCTTACCCATCAGATGCTACCCTCTTGTACAGCCCCCACCCCCAGCACCTTTTGTGACTTTGAGCTGCAACGAAGGCAAATCTTTTCTTTGAAAATAATCTCAGCTACCTGCCTGCCACACAGAAATACACCGAGGGGCACCTGCAACCAAAAACCAACAACAACTTGGAGGCAGACACTGGCAGTTGCCACAGAAAGCCCTCTAGAGAGACCAATTTCCATTTTGAGGAGGAATCATCGTTTCTGCCAGTGCCAGCTGTCATCTGCGTAGTACAGTTGTGTGGCAGAGCCTGTTTAGGCAGCATACAGGGAAGCCAGCCAGCCTTGTTTGGCTTTGCACTGCAATGAGAGGGAAAGCAGCTGGGTATTGCATATCCATGGTAATAAACAAGGTCTCTCACGGGGATTTTCCAGCCACATTAGCCTTCATGCAAAATAGATTCTCACACTCTCCCTCGCAGGCGTTAGAGCCTCCAGGGCAGTGGGGATGCTCCTCGGGCCACACGAGCCCCATGGAGGAGAAAAGTAAGCGGTGAAAAAGAAGCAGGAGTTAGTTAATCCTGCCAGACAGTGAGGGGCTGGGTGTAGTGACTGTGTCACACACAAAGGGAGGCAGGACCAGCAAGGCAACGAGACTATTTGGCTGCTCTCTGCTTCCAAGGCCCTTGGTCACAGTGACCAGAGCTCATGCAGAGCTGGGGAAGGGGAAGCCCAACCCCAAAGGCAGAGGTGCACTCAGATGAGCTTGTTCTCCAGGACAAGGTTTATAGTACACACAGTTCACTTAATTTATTACTGCCCTTTCTAGTCCTGGCCCTGTCTACACCATCACCCCCTCCACACACCCCCACCTGACAGCCAGGGACCTCCACACAGCACCAGCAGAGCAGGATGAGGAGTGATTCTTCCTCTGTGCTGACCCTGGGGAACCAGGAAACATCTGTCTGGGTCCTTCTGCCAGCAGGAACAGCTCTGAGGGCATTATCTGATGTTTTACCTGCTTACAGCAGGGAGGAATTTAGCTCCCAGTGACTCCCAAGGTACCCACAGGCTTAGGTTTTCTTACAGAGTAAAACCTGGGAGTGCCTGATCATGCATAGGTCTGAGCAGAAACCAGGTTTTTGTGATTCCTGTCACCTGGGGGAACAGGAGGACCTTTCCATAATGTGCTGACACTCCTTCAGCTCTGCAATTGTGCTTTTCTTTCCTAAGTCAATGCTTTTGCACATGAAAGCTTTTTTTCTGGGTAATAAGCATCCAGAGAGGAAAGCAAATGAATGCTTCTGAGTTTAGTGTCTCATAAATCATTTTCCAAAAGCTGCTCTCAGATCCCAGCAGGGCCTATAGCCAGAGGTGGAAAAAAACCCCCTGCTTTAGCCTCCAGCCTGTTCCTGCTAATGCTGGTCTTGTGGAAACAAGTTACCTGGAGGCTCCTCCACTGATCCTTGGATGTGTTTTCTTGGCCAAGTGAGGATCTGACTGCACTGAGGGTTCAGGTCATTCCCCAAGCCAGAGAGTGAGACTGGTGGACACAAGGACATGTGTCTCCCATGGGATCCATCTCAGAGGAGTGAAGGGCAGAGCTGGGTACCACACACAACTCTGCATTGCTGCTGTGACTCCCTTCCCCTTCCCACCAAAGTGCAGCCACTTCGGGGGAAGGAGCAGAGAGGTCACAATATACAAAACTCTGAGCAAATGAAGGGAAGTGAAAAAACCCAGCCAGAACCACCATATAGTAACATCAAGGGCAACTCTGCAAAGCACTCGGTCCAAAATAAGTACTGTCATTCCCTAAAGATGTGGGAGAAGTCAGACTATCCTTACTCATTTTAAATGCCACACTCATCTATCTGAGTCTGGAGTTGACTTACACCACTCTCGGAATGTTTCCTTCAACACAACACAACCGTTGAGATTAATGATTTATTTTGAGTCATTGGTGGAAGGCAGCAAAGAGCATCCAAAGCCAGTTCAGAAATTGGGAAAGATTGCAGGGAAGAGGATGTGATGATTTGTCTTCCTCATCCCTGGGACTAGCAAAGGAAAGTAATTGCCTTCATTTGCAACAAGGCCACTTAGGGGAAAAAACCCATTTTGAACAGTAACTGGAACAGATAGCAGTGGGAAACAGGTAAGATTAATAACTTCTGGAACACCCAGCCTTACCTGGCCCCACAGGTGCTGCAGTACAGCACCCACTTCCAAGGTCCTTCAAGTTTTCCAGCCCTGGGCTGCAATAGGAGTCCCTTGGCTCACACACAGTGACTCACTCCCCATTGCCCTCCAGCCTTTCTGAGATGTTCTGCCTCGACGAGTCTCGATTAATAAACAAGATGTTAATGTTTTTATGTGGAAAGCAAAACACAGGATTACTGATACTAGAGAACTATAATCAAACTGTTCCACACCAATGAATAATATATGTACAGTACCAAATGCTTGCTAAACACCCCATGCCAATGCTGATATGGTTTTTTTATAATTGTTCAGGATAAATGAGCAATAAACACTTCCAGAAAGCTGTAGTGATAAATATATTGAATTTGTTAGCCTATATATTTTCCCTAGAAGACAGCTAAAACTGCATATTTCGCTGCAATCTAACCCACACCCTGCCAAAACATTACACTTGCTACAAAAAACAGAGCCTAAAGAGACAATTCCCCAGTATTGGAGCTTCTGGTGAGCTGGGCATGGATTCTGTCAATCCCTGGGCTACTGCATCCTCCCCATCTCTTGCCACCAACCCATGAGGCTTCATCTTGTCACCTCCTGTTCTGTAATGAAAATAGCTCTTGGCTGCATCCCATGGCTCTGAGAGCCAGTCTGGCAAACCTGCTGTTGAGACCAGGAGGAGCGAGGTCCTGAGCTCTGCTGGTGTCACTGCTGGGGATGGTGAGGTACAGGGTGGCACTGAGTGGAGCAGGATTTGCAGTCTGCAGGGATGCACTGGAAGCAGTGGCCCACCTGTTTGAGGCTCTGCTGCGTTACTTCCGTGGTGACACAAACTAAAATGAGCACATGGAAACCTCCAAAGCTGCATTTTTCCTATGGAGCAGCTGCCTGGGCTGGGGATGTTTTGGTCACGGTGCTGCCAAGAGGCAGTGGCATGAAAGCAGGATGAATGGGAGATGGGGGAGTAACATCAGGTATTTGTTTGTTCAAATTCTCAGTGATGTTTCACAGTTAGTGCTGGAGCACGACTAGGCCTCCTAACTCTTAATTAATTAATTAAAAAAACATGTGGCAGGGGACCCTTTCCAGCACAGTTATTTCTGAGATCCCCATTTTTTGAAAGGCAAGTGGGATTGCTCTGATCCACTTCCACCTTTAACTTTTTTTAACTTGTACATTTATTTTCTTAGCTCAGAGTTTCCCCAGTTTGAGCAGGCACGCCCCAAAGGGAAGAGCTGGCAGATGGCACAGGGCTGTGGGAGATGCTGCCCCCAAATCCCCTTCTTCTCCTGACACCTGCTCAGCCAAGGCAGCACAGCTGGAGATGGATGGGGCAGGGGAAGAAGCCTTTAACCCAGGTTAAAATGTTAAATACTTAAAAGCATCTCTAAATAAAGAGTAACTGCTCAAGGCAGTTGAAGTATCTAAAAAACCCTGTTCCCAGTGAAGTTGAGGGGAATTTTGCCCAACTCCTCCACTGGATTAATGCTGCTGGGCTCCCTTCTCCCCCCATCCTGCCTTGCTTCTCTTTCCCCTCACTCCAAACCTTCCCAACCACGTATAAATATTACCAGCATTCCTTAAAACCCCTTTACCCAGCTTTCTTCTCTCCAAACCCCCTTCCCAATGGGTTTCACTTGGGGCAGAAGGGCAGTGCATGGATTTGGGAAGGCTTTTCAGCCCACAGAGCCGGGCTGGTCACAGCCCACTGCCTCTTTCCGAGCGGGGAGCTCCTGCTCTGCCGATGGAGGGGCTCCAGCCTCTCCAGCGCTCAGGCAGCGAGTGCTGACGCATGGTGAGTAATTCCAGCACAATATCCTCGTGTGGGGCTGTGCAGCTGCCCTTTGCTAAGTGCTGGGAGCTCCCTCAGCCAAGGGCAGGACGCCCAGCACACCCTTTCCGGCAGGATCAGGAGCGCTCCGGGCCCTTCTCTCAGCAGCAACGCTTCTCCCTCACCAGGAATTCTTATTTCCTGTGGGTTTCTTTTTTCACTTGGGAACCAAATGATTGCCAATTAGAAGGGCAAGAAAGAAGATGGGTAGTCACTTACTCTGAGAGTTTATGATGTCTCTGTGTATGATGTTTGTGGATGAGCTGTGCTTGGCCTTCAGGATGCTCTGTGTGGTTGGTGAGGGTGGAGGCTTCTCTAGCCCAGCAGGTCAGAGGTGCTGCTGAGCCCAGGGCTGTGAGATCAGAGGGCTCAGGCCACAGGAACACCCTTGCTGCCCTGTCAGGTACCAGGCAAGGTTTTGCTCATCCAGTCTTACATTTCTCCCCGTTGGGTGTGACCCCCAAATCCTGCTCAGCACACTCAGCCCCCGCAGCACTGCGGGCCAGACTCAGGGGAAGCTTCACTACCCACCCCCAGGAGATGCTCCCAGGGTCTGGATCTCAGCCAAGCTCATGGGTGGCCATCCCTGAGTGAGCAGTGGAAAGCAAAATTTCAAAGGAAACCTCCAAATTTTCTTTTCCACCCCCCTGGGTGGCCACTTGTGCTTGAAGACAAGGGTCACTGCAATTTAGCCCAACGAAAGCCTGCCATAAAAATGCTGGTGCCCACCAGCATCACGGAATCATGGAATCATTTAGGTTGAAAAAGCCTTCTAGGATCATCAAGTCCAACCATTAACACTTCTATGTTACCACTAAACCACATCCCCATCTCACATATCCACACATTTTTTGAACACTTCTAAGGATGGTGACTCTACCACTTCCCTGGGCAGCCTGACCACCCTTTCAGTGAAGACATTTTCCTTAATATCCAACCTAAACCTTCCCTCGTACAGCTTGAGGCCGTTTCCTCTTGTCCAATCACTTGTTACTTGGGAGAAGAAACTGACTCCCACCTGACTCCACCCTCCTTTCAGGTTGTTGTAGAGAGCAAGAAGGTCCCCCCTGAGCCCCCCCAGCTCCCTCAATTGCTCCTCATCAGACTGAGCTCCAGATCCTTCCCCAGCTCCATTACCTTTCTCTGGACACACTCCAGCATCCATCAGCACCAGGCAAATCCTGTTCTAGCTCCAGCTTCTGGGGATCTCTCTTCATCCCTTAATGACTCCACACAAAATGATTTCCAGCCACCTACTTGTGCCTTCCCCCATCCCATTCCTTAGTCCTGCCACAGCCAGGGAAACTCTGCTTTTCGTTACAGCGCAGGGGAAAGCTCTCACTGAGCTGCCTGAGGAAATCAATAGAGCAGCAGGGGAAATCACAATGAAACCAGGAGCAGAACAGAGAAGCTCTGTGGACTGTTCCTCCCCTCCCTACAGCACACACAAGAGCAGGAATTCACTGTAGGAGGACTGCATTTAAAAAGAGAGACGGCGAACACAACCCATCTGTGTTGAAGCAGAAATTCAGGGTGATGCAGAGGCTCCAAAGCACATCCCATCATGGGGGGAAAGCCAGTGGTTACCACTTGTTTTATCAAAGCCTGCTCCTCTCACACACACATCCAGCTCCAAAGGCACAGAGGCCTCACGCTGCCTTGGAAATGTCACTGATTTTTTGTCCAGTTTGTCAGTGACGGTTAAACTCACAATATACGTCGCTGCTCAATACATATGTTTGCAGAAGAAGAGGGAGGCAGGATGCTTGTCTGTACAAAAGCTGCAGAGGGTTGGTGGTATCCCATGGAGATGTAATTCCCCTGCACAGTCCCATAGAGTTGAGCTACTCCAGGGACTGCAGTCAAAAATTTCGGGGTTTTCCATGAAAGACTCAGAGAAGGGCTGGGGCTGTGCTGTGCCTGCTGTCCCAGGCCAGGGTTATTTCTTAGTCACTCCAGCAAAAGACAGGCTTGAGTCAGTCCAGCTCCTACCCAGTGAAGCAGAGCAGCTTCCCAGATGGATTGTCCAGGCACATCAGTTTATCAGGACCACGGGCTGTCAAAGCTGTGGGCTCACCGAGGGGATTCCTGTGCCACCCTGTGAGAGCTCGGGGTGGCAGGTCCAGCCCCTGTGACACAGAGCTCTCATTTTGGGGAGGTACAGCCAGGGGGTCACTCTGCCATTCTCAAGAGCCTCTCTCTGTGTCCCCCCCAGTCGAGGAACAGTGGGCAGCAAGGGGACACGGACGGAGCCCGGCGGCTCGGACGCATGGCCAGGCTGCTCAGCATCGTCTCCATCGTCCTGGGGACCATCATCATCGTGCTCTACATTTCACTCAGCGTCAGAGGTAACACTTCCTTCTCTTTTCCACAGCCCAGCTAGAGCAGGAACCCCACTTGGCTCCAACCCAGTGGACAGGACACACCTGCCCACCGCCCACCACCCTTGGGTAGATGGAGTTCCATTCCCACAATAACTGAACTGGGGGAGCACTAAATCCATGCAGTCCAGGCTGGTTTGACCACCCCCAGCTGCACACACACATGCAAAACACCTCAGAGCAGGGGCTCCTGGTAGTAACCACACACACTGTCCAAACGACCAGCATGGAAAGCCCTCCCTGTGCTGTCCATAGTGCTGTGGTGACCACACAAGATCCCCCTGGTGAAAGGTTTTGCCCTGGCAAAAGCTGTGGTGGGTTTAGAAGAGTGGGATAAAAACAGAAGGGTTTCAGGTCACAAATCAACCTTCCCAGAAACACAATCCCAAAATATTTGGGGAACCTCCCAAACACAAACCCACCTGCCAAACCAGCATGACCAGCACAGCTCAGGCAAACAGGGGCCTCAGAAACACCCAAAGCCCAAACCAAGAGCGGAAGGGAAACATCTGTGACCACTGGAAGCTGCCCTAAGAACTCTCTTTCTCTTCCAGTTTCCTAGAAGACGTTCCAGCATGCAAATACCTTGAAGAGGAGGAAGGCAACTTTCCTTTTGGGGTTTTTACTTTCAGCCTTGCAACAAAAACAAAAAATTGTCACAGTGTAGGTGGGCAGCCCTAGACAGCCTGCTCTGGAGCGCCGTCGGAAGGAACGCATGCTTCTATTCACTCTTGGAAATGAGTCTGTACAGGTGATGGGATAAAAAACACCAGGAGAAGGAATGGGAAAGGCCATCGGACACCAAGCGGAGAGGAGAAGGGGGAAATCCACTACCTCATTCCCCTCCAGCAAAACTCACGGAGTGGGGAGACAACTAAAGTACAAGAGGAGGAGAGAGTTTCAAGAACGAAGCTTGTTTTAGCAGAAAAATTTGAAAGGCGAGAACGGGACATTCTGAGGAATCCTCCTAAGGATTTTGGCACAAGTCACTGGACTTTTCGGGGGGTTGTTGGTTTTTAAATCGTCAAATTCTCTGTCTCTACAAAACAAAACAAAGCTCAAACTGCCATCAGGAGCTGAGAGCTGTTCCACGGAGGAGGAGGGAGGGCAGAGCTGCAGCAGGACCACGGCTCTGCTCCGCACGGAACGCGGCCGCAAAAGCTGGAGGATGTGGTGGGTGCTTTTGTATTTTTGATGAAAAAAAAAAAAAGAGACAATGACCATTTGCATGCCTTTGGGAATGTTCTCCATGTCTGTTCCTACGAGCTCTTTTATCACTTAGGGCAGATCTCAGAGCTGGCAGAGCAGGATGTTGCTGCATGAGAACCCCAGGCTCCTCCTCACCCCGACCCCATGGTGGGCTTTTTAATGGAAGGAAAGATAAGGTGTTCCCTGTGAACCCACACATTTCCCTCTGTGCACCCAAAGGGAGGTGCTCATGGCACCAAGACAAGAGCCTGGTCAACCTGTAGCAGCAGCACCAAGGCACGGACAGCCCACTGCATCCACTGATGTCACATCATGATGCTCATGCAGAAGCTTCAGTGTGATCCAGCCCCTGCCACCGCCAGTGCTCATCTCCCTGAACCTTTGGGGCTTCAGCTTAGGGCCTTCCAGGGGATTTTCAAGGGCATGGAGGAGTTTTAGATCCCTGCTCCTCTCCCTGCACCCCTCACATGCTCTTCTGCATCTCTGGAAAACTCCGGTGTCCCTGGAGCTGTCTGGGGTCAGTTCCACACGTTGTATTATTTTGTAATGTTTTATATTTAACATAACAAGAAAATAGACTTTGCTCCTCCCATTCTGCCTATAGGTACCACAGGCCCCACCATGTCTTCCACACCACATGGCTCCCTTGGCCATTTCCCGTGGGATACAATCATGACACCCCCCCAAAGCCTCCTTCCAGCCCCATCCCTTCTCCTTCCTGCTCACCCCATCCTTGCTGTGAGTTGTTCCTGGGGTTGGCCCTCTACCCATCCACCCAGACTATGCAAAGTTTCATTGCCTGTTGTTTTAGTCAGGCTTTGTAGATGACTTCTGGCCATGTCCACTGGCTCCCTATTACCTGAGTCTCTTTTATCCAAACTTTGCTGACACGAATACACAACCAAGAGCTGCACTCCCTGGCCTTTCTGCCAACCTGGGACCCAGAAATATGGACTGACTCAGAAATGTGGTCCTTCAGGGCACTTCTGCTCCCTAACATGCAAACATTTGACCAAATTTAATGCTTCCAAGGGCTTGTCTACATGGAGAACACACTACACACCCTAGGAAACTTCCCAACATGGCAACTGCTTGGCACTGACTTCTTCTCTGGGCTGTGAATGGGCACAGGGGGTTAGCACAGGGGAGGGGTGAACTGCAGATCCACACTGTAGTTACTTTGTAGTAACTAATGTGCAAAGCCACAGGCACAGCTGTGAAAATTCTCTTGTTCCCTGTTGCTCCTCTTTGAAGTGTTTTCTTTTGCCAGACATTATTTGAACCCAGGGGGTGAGAAAGCCAAATCCCCCAGACACGCTGTTAACAATTTTCTCTATGCTAAAAGGGATTCCAGGGACTCACAGCAATAGCACATCACCACAGCACTTTCTCAGGCTCCATTCCTATCCACCCCTTTGCCAGCACTTTATTACAAGAAACTGGCTTCTAAAATGGACCAAATCCGCAATTTTTCTTTTCCAGTTTATCTCCTGTGAGTTCTGCAAACAGGGGCTGCTGGGTGGGAGCTCCCACCTGCATCCTCTGTCCAGGTGCCCCTTGGCACCAGACCTGTTCCTCCCAAGCTTTACAGAAACCCTCCCTTGGACACTCCAACTTTAATCTTATGGCTGTTGACATCCCACCGAATCCCCCAAAGGTTTCCCTCTTTGACTCTTGAACCCAAAAGCTGCTTGCTGGCAGACAGGTGTTTTTCTTTAGGAGCCACACAAAGGCAGTGCTGCCTTGTCCCTGCATCTTCTCCCTTCACCCGTTAAGCTCCTGGAATTCAGCTGATGGGAAGAGCTGAGCAAGCTCCTCCTCAGGCAGGAAGGGCCGACAAGTCAGGGAAAAGTGAGTTATAGGACTTGAGAGTGCCAAGTGTTTATTCAGTAAGAATTTAAATGCTCTTTTATCATTATATAAAGCCTTTCATCTAAAGTGCTTTCCCTCATCCAAAGGATTAATCCCTGCCACCCCCCACAAGGTGGGTTTGCATTACGCTGCTCTAATTGCAGGGATGGCAAATGCTCAGTCAGAGGCACCCAACAGCTCCAAAAACCTTCTTCCTTCTCCTCCTTAATAGAGCCATGTATGAACACGGATTTCCTTTGAATCTGATTTTTCCTAAGGGATCTAGACAAACTAAACCCCACTACAGCTCAAAATGGACTCGGATACCTGCAGTCATAGGAAGGAGGGGGGGTTCTGTGAGGCAGCTGCAGTGGTCCTTGCCAGGAGAAGTCCCAAGCCAGGGAAGCACAGAGCTGTGGAGGTACCAGGATTCTCCTAAATGCAGAAAAAGGCAGAAACGTTCTCCAAAAACCCCGTGGTGATGATTAGTTACGTGCTCCCAGACAGGGTTTGTTCCTCCTGTCTCATCAAGCAGCTGAGGTGATGCTTCTCCCCTCACTATTAAGTATAAAAAAAAAAAAAAAGAAAAACTAAAACACTTTAATCCCTTTCATTCTAAAATCTTTCTGATTAGATGTAACTGTACTGCACTCTTGAATGCTCCTGAACACAGATTTTTTTCCTTTTCTGCACTTAAATCCAGAGAAAAGCCTCTACAGTTATCCCTGACAAAATACTTCCTCTACTTGTAACCTGGTTTTCCAGTGCTGGAGAAATAAACCCTCCAGGGACATCTGGGAAGTCCCTTCTCTCCACCAGAGTCTCCACACATTTTGCAGCCTATTTTGCAAAGGTTTTGCTACTTTGCTCTTCTCCACATCACACGCGGTTTTATCCCAGCTCGGCTGCCTCTTTGGCTCTTTTGGGGTGGAATTATCTCATATTCATGAAGGAAGAGGTTGCAGAGCTCAGAACTCTGAGGCCACCAGCAGGCATGGTCACTCCTTTGGTCTACATCCAGGGAACAACAGCATTCCTCGTGATTATTTGCTGCTTTAGTGCTCATCTAAATGCAAACATCTCTTGTTCCACATCCACTTCTCTCCTTGACTTGGCTTTTAGCACAGGAGGGCAATCACAAAAACTATGTCACAAGACCTTCCCTCTCCATCCCCACAAACAAGCCCTGTTACTTATCCCCCAGCTCTTTGCCACCTGCTGCAGCCTCCTCCAAGCACACACGTCAGAGTGGAGGTTTCTGTGTTTGCAACTCTGACAGTCACGAAATCCTCAGGATGTGCCCAACCTGTACCCCCTGGTGAAGGAGAGGTGAGAGATCTGAGCAGTGTGGTGGCAATCCAGCCTTACCTGACAGCAAAGCTGAGCTGGTGGGAGGAGAGCTCGCTGAAGGGCTGGAGAAGGTGGGAAACGTCTCTAAATGTAAGCTGAAGTAGGAGTTACAATCGACAAGTGTGAGGTCCTGGTGGGATATAAATACACAGTTTGCACTGCTCGGGAAAGAGCCTCGGAGCAGAGCACATGGCTGTGGCACCTCTCGGGCTCTGGAGGCCCTGGGATCCTTTCCCAGGGTTTGGGGCAGAGCTGGGCTCTGTGGGGAGGCACAGAAGGACCCTTGCTGGGTGCAGCAAGGCTGGATCAAAGCCTCAAACTGAAGCAGCAGTTTGCTGCTGCCGAGAGATGAACTGGCTTGGCTTCTTAGCTGCTTCTCGTAGGATGAATGAGGGTCAGGAAAGGTCTGGGACAAGTCAGTAGGTCACAGCAACACGCTGGCTGGTGCCTGCAGAGGAGACCAAAGGGATCTGAGCACAAAGGGAGGAAAGAAAGCCACAAAAGGAGTTCAATGTTTGCTGTGTTCATGATGGGTTTGCTTTTTCTGGTCGGTATTTCACCCTGTTCCAGTTTACTCCTCTCCCCCCGTCTCTGCTGGTTTACCGTAGTTTTCCTTCAGCATTTCTACCCCCAGAGCAATGTGTGAGTCCCACAGGCTCCTTCCTCCCATCCTCTGCCTCTCCTTTAACCAGGACAGGTCTTGCTGGCAATGACATGTCATGGCTGGGCTCCTCCGGAAGGGGTCAGCGAGGGCAGGGAACCTCTGACCTGCGCTCCCTGCAGAGCCCAGCGCGTGGTACCTGACCTTCCCAACACACTCTTCTCCATGTAGACAAAGGGAGCAGATCCTGCCTTTTATAGAAAATTAAAACCCCATTTCTGTTCATTCTGAGCCCAGGAATAGGCTGCAGAAATGCACCCACTAGGCTGGCCCCATGACTTCTTCTTTTTCCCTGCCCCGGCACCCTCACCCTTGCCCTGTCGCTTTGTTACTTATCACAGAACCACAGCCAGGGTTGCACTGTCAAGCTCAAATAATTCAGATTTAAGATGGTTTTTCATCCTTTAATTTTGGCAAAACCAGTTAGGTTTGGACTGAAAAAACTCCCCTGCTTGGGCACAAGCCAAGGGGGTGGGGGGGGAAAGCAGCCTTTTCAAAGTGGGAATATTTGTAAAGCATTTGCTGACACCAGTAGATAGCGAAATTCAAACCTATAAATACCCATCCAAGATAAGAAACATCAGAAAGGGAACGTGTGCAGGATTCACCAAGGCAACCCTGATCCCACCTGGGAGCAAGGGCCCCTGTTAGATGGTGCCAGGACACGATCCTTGGTGTGGAAGTGCAGGGTCCATCCCCCCACTGCCACAGCCACTGTCCATGCACTGGCTCCTCCTGTCCCAAACCCAAAAGGGAAGAGCCACCATCTACACACAGCATGAACACACCAGGAACTGCAGCTGGGTGCTTCTCTTTGCTGATAAATGTTTCTTTTTCTGCAGGATGGTATGGTATATCTTATATACTTTCTTTGTATTTCTTGGCATGAGAAAAAAAAAAATTAAAATGTAACATGCATGGTCAAAGCTGAACTGGTTTCTTCTGTCTAAATGAGAAAAAAAAAATTATCCAAACTACTCATTTAACTGTTGCTTCACACTCCAAAAGCAACCAGTTGGTATTTTGGGTGCAGTGGGCTGCGAATAATATGTACAGGCAAAGAACAGAAGAAAACAGCACAAGTCAGAGCAGAGAGAGGTGCAGAGAGATCAGCCTCGTGCTGCAGAGACAGGCAGCACCTCGGGAAGCACAGCTACCATGGGAGGTCTCTGCCAGCCAGGGCACAGGGAGGGAAATCAGCCCTCCTTCCTTGCAGGGCACAAGGACGGGATGGGGAGCAGTCCCTGGAACTGCTTCTCACCACAGGTCAACAGCCTGGTGCACAGCCAAGAGCAAATTCCTAATCTGCTGGAAAACCAAAATTATTGAGCAAAAGCACAGACTTCAGGGATGCACAGCAATATTGGGTCTCCTCTCATGGAGTCTAAGTGCAAGCAGCTCCCAGAAAACAGGCCCTTGCAAAGTCTCATAAGCCAAGGCTTGAAACGCAGCCATTACCAAAAACACTGGCTGTGGTCTTTTCCCAAGAGGAGTTTTTCCAACCAGACTGGAAGGCTCTTGACTGTGTCACACCCACCTGGGGTCGCTACCAGAGCTAATTTGTGTGTAGCAGCACACTGGTCAGTCCAGGCTACTGGACCATATTGAAGCTGAGGGACACGACCCCTTCATTCAGCTGAATCCCAGCACTCTCCTCTCCCTGTGCATCTCCGGCATCCTCCGGGAATGAATGGCAACACAGCTCCCAGCCCAGCCCAGCCTGGAGAGAAGATTTGCCAAGTCTGCACTGAATTAGTTGTCCTACACAGCTCTCTGCAGCAAACACTCAAGCTGTCCAGACTTCAGCACGGGGTAGGACTTACTGGAGATAACACAGTCTCGCAGCTTCCCGAGGACAATTCCTTCGCTCTCCCGGTGAAGCAGGACACACATGGGAAGGCAGGTGCCACCAGCAGCAGCAGAGATCAAAAGTGAAGCTTTGTGGCCCCTGATATCAGGCACAGCACTTCCTCTTTCATCCCTGTTGGGATGGAGAAAGACAGGTGTAAATCCTCTGTGAGGTTGGCAGGCACAGAGTGATTCAGCAACGATGGGATTTAATGGCCCTGCCTGGGGCACATCCTGCCCAGGGAATTCCCTCCAAGGCAGGGGCAGGTTGCTTCCCACTGAACCAGCCAGAGGCATCAAGGAGCACTAAGCCACCAACACCCAGGGGTGCCCTGACAGAGCCCACCAGATAAAGTCATCAGCAAACACTGCAGGGGAACAGATCCAGCTGTGGGACTTGCTGTGCCCATGTTTAGGAAGTGGTTACAGCTGTGTTGGGGAGGCAGAGAGTTCACAGACCCACCCCTGTGGCCCAAACCCCTCTGATATGACACAGTCAAGCTTTGGCCTGCCTGTCATTTGCACTCTGATAAACACCTCTTTGCCCTTCTTAAGGATGTAAACTGTAGGGGGTTTTGGGCATTGAAAAATTAATAAATAGGAAAAACCTGCAGGTACTCAGAGAGGATGAAGATTAAATGTTTGTGAACTCGCAAATACCAGATCTGTTATCCTCACCTCCAGCTCAGAAGCTGACCAAAGAAGTCCTTCTAGATCAGCTGCTGCCCACAACACAAAGCCCAGCCCCTAAAAGCCAGGCTCAACATTGGATCTGTGCCAAAGGTTTCCTATGGATCAGGCATCCCTGGTACATCACTGCCCAAGCAACCAGTGAGACAGAGCTGCTCCACAGCTTCCAACACACCAGCAACATGCTCAGCCTTCCTGTTTATCCCACAGCCCTTCTCCTACACTACATTATCCCCCCTCCCCAGATCTGCAGCTCACAAGGGCATTTTTAACAAATTAAGACTATTTCTTTGGTGTGTCCATTCCCTGTTGCTTTGAAAACCACAAGTCTAATTAGATCTGCTGGGTCTTACCCCTGAGCACCCTCCCTTTGTAACACCACCTAAATCAGTGCTCTTGATGTTTAGTTTCCCACCCCAGGGCTCAGACAGCAGCTGCTAAACCTCTAAGAGCCATCAGCCAAGATTAATTACTCACAGCCATGCAGGTCCAACCTTACACCACAGAACAGCTACTCCTGTTTTACTCCAAGGCTGGGCTATGCACAAAGCTCCTGTTGCTCAGCTGCAGCCTCTCCTCACTGCCTCTGCTCACCCAGCAGGGCAAGAGGCATCACTGTCTGCACAAGGGCTTTGGCAACTCAGCTGGAATGACAGGGCAGGTCCAAAGAGCCACATTTATTTATCCTGATGAAAAAAAACGTAGATGTTTAGGAAGTCCAGTGTCATTTCCTTCCCACTACCCAGCAAAGCAAAGGGGGTTGGGATTGGTGGTACCTGTGCATAACAAAAGACTGGGGTGGAGGGGTCTTGGTGGGGAAAGCTTTCGAGGAACAAAAGCCATTTACATCCCAGCACATGATGTCTGAGGTTGCTTTAAACCATCTTTAGCCTTCTTTGTGTATTGCTTAAAGAATTCAGCAGGCAAGGAGACTGAGCAGAAAAAAAGCAATGGTTTTGTTCTGAAGGAGGAGGATTTGGCTCACAGAAACCTCCCCCACCATGGAGATTCCCCTTCAGTGGCGAGATTCCCCTCGGAGCATCCTGACCATGTCACCAACGCAGCCGGGCAGATGCAAGTTCCAGACTTCAAAGGCAGGCTGGGCTCTGATGTTTCGCTAAAGAGGAGGCAGAGCCAAGTGCTTTAGCTCCTGTTTTATTAATACCCTGCTCTGATGGGCTCATGTATAATAGATTCGCAGAGGAACAGCAAGAGGTTTACATCCAGTTTCCATGTTGCATATGTTTTCTGCTAAACATTATAGGTTCTCCCTTTACCTCTCAATGTTTGTCTTCACTAATGAATTTGCATGAGTTTGGGGTTCAAGCAAAGGACAAAAAGTTGGCCACCAGTTCTTCAACTGGTTTCCATGACTTTGCTCCAGTCAGGAGCTACGAATTAAAGGCACAAGGAAAACATTTCCATTTGCTCTCCCACTCCCAACACTGGCTGCTGTTGAGAGAGAGAACAGCTCAGGGATTCCTTGGGCTCGCTCAAAGCCATGCACAGCCTCTTGGGAAGTCATTTGGGAAGTGCTGGAGCCAGGGCCCTGGGGCAGCAGCATGGTGCAGTGGCAGTGGGAGAGCTCAGGGCTGCAGAGGTGCAGCAGCGAGTCTTTGTGATGAACAGCACACAAACATCCTGGCTCTGGTGCAGCTCACCCTGGTCTGCAGAGATGCAACACCCAACACCGGGCCAAAAAAGAATGGACTGCACCCCAAACTTCCCCCCCTTGCTCACAGAACAGCTTCTTGGCTGCAGAGATTAAAAAAAAAAAAGATAAAATTTAGATATGTGGTTCCCTGAACACACTCCTGGTAGGCTCCAGTAAAAGAGCAGAGAAAAAATGAATTTGACTTTGTGAGGGTGCCAAAAGACTTTGTCTTCCTATTTTCCTACCCAGATCAAGCAGATCCCACCCCTTTACAGATGAAGACTCTGCTTGTTGCCTCCAGTTCAAAGCTGTCACCGCTTCCCTGCAAACGCAGTCGGAGCGATGCAGCCACAGCTCCTGCATCCACAGAGAGAGACACTGGATCAGGAGTGTTGCTGATCACAGGATCACTGGAGCTGGAAAACACCTCTAAGATCATCCAGTCCAACCCAGCACTGCCATGTTCACCACTAAACCATGCCCCCAAGTGCCACGTCCACACGCCTTTTGAACACTGCCAGGGATGGGGATTCCTCACGATCTGACTTGGTAGATGTTCCTATCACATCTCAGACTCATCTTTTTTAATCAGATAAGACATATTTGACAGACTTTGCAGAAGTTTGGATTAGGTGGTGAGGATTTAGGATTTATATAATGGAGGAGAGCCTGGGAATTGCATCAGCAGATCAGGGCACTGCTCTAAGCAAGGACCTTTCGTTTATGGTGGTTACTGCTGCATCCTTCAGAAGACGAAACCTCCTAGAGTACCCAAAATAGAGAAATGGGGATTTCTCCATGAGCTAAGCTACCTAGTTTACATGCTAAAAAAACCCAACCAACCGACAACTGCTGGCCCTCATTGTTTCCAGCTTAGCTGTGATGTGAGCTGCTATTCTTGGTCAAGAGCTGCAGAACGCTTCTGAAGCTTGCAAAGTTGTTTGCTTTAATAGCACACAGCGTGAAACAAAGCAAAGACTTCCCAGCAAAATGCCTCCTTCTGCTGAGCTCACTGCACCTCGCTGCCGCTTGGAAATGTTTAATTACAGGCTGCGGATTCCAAAGCAATTTATTCCAGTTATTTGGTCTCAGGTACAATTTAATAAAACCTGTGTTTTATCCTCCTTCCCAGCATGGTTTAATGCAAACAGATCACTCTGCCAATTCCAGATGGGCAGAAAAACAAACCAGCACCTCATGCCCTGCACTGTTATTTGTTACTGGTCTGCAGAGGTACACAGCAAGCAGCAATGAAACAAAAGAAATGTTGGTAAGACCTGCTATCCTTAAAGCAATGCTCTACTTTTACCCTGATGCTTGATTGCAAGGCACAGAGTGGGTATAAGCTGAAATGTCCCAAAAAATGAGTGAACAGCTGAGGAGCAGGTCTTCCTCCCCTGCCCAGAACTGCCAGACCATAGTGAGCCCAGCACTCACCTCCCAGGAGCATTAACAGCCCCACAACTGCAGAAGGAATGTGGCTGCTTAGCTAAGGAATATCTTTTCCTGAGGAAGCACAGGAGAAGCTCACTCCCCTGGGATGTGGTTGTGGTTCAGGGTGGCCAACACCAGCCCGTCTGCCATGGCAAAGGCAGAGAGATGCTCTGCTGGCACAGACTCAGCCGATTCCAGGACCTTGGGTGTTCAAGACCAAACAGACACAGGCACCTGAATGAATGAAAGAGATCCAAATACCAAAATCCCCACAGCAACATCCCTCCCATCCCTCCTTTCCCCTCCCAGAGGCACTGCAGCACAACTCCACCTGAAGCAACCCTGAAGCATCAAGAATTGATCATCCCCCAGTGTTTGTTTTTTATTTGAAAACAATTTCATCTAAGCCAGAGCGTGGGCTTGAAAAATTATCAACATTTCCTGAGATGTTTGGAAACAGAAGAAGAGCTGGCCAGCAGATCCCTGAGTCCTGCTGTAAGGAACACACACAACCTGAAGGCACAGTTGCTACATGATTACAAAGACCTATTTATGTTGAGAAGGCAGAGACACACCAGGGATGGTCTCACTGCAGCCCAGGCCCATCCAGCCTCCTGCCTCTTTCCAAGCTGTGTTTCTTTACATAAGCAATGCATGCTTTTATAGACCTGACTCACAAACCTCCCCACCTCAGTAATATTTTGGAGTAAATTTAGCACTGGTGATACATGCCTGACCTAGAGGGAACTCCACTTCTATCACGGCAGGGAAATATCCACCTATCCCCCTTTCTGCACTCTGGTGTTCTCCTGCATCCAGGAGACACAGGCTGATGAAGTCCCAAGGTCAATCCAGCCTCCCCTGACACTGGAAAATTGGGGGGAAACTCATGGGATCCCCCACTGGTTCAGCACCACAACACAGGTACCCACCACTCTCCAGTGGGGACAGGGACCTTGCACGGTCCAGTTACTTTTTAATGTAATAAATTACGTTTTCTGTTAAAGCTGGACCTGCCAGGGACACCTGATCAGCACTTTCCCAGCTACTCACAATTTCATTTTACACCTGCAATATTCCTGAGCATCCTGCAGAGTCTTGAGAAAAGACTCCCTTAAAAATCTGACGTTTCAGCAGCATTTCACCCTGAAAGCAGCCAGCTCAGCACAGGTCTGGAGGCAGAGGGATCTGTAGCAGATGACATGCCCAGGGCACAGGTACCAGCAAACATCTTAGGGAAGTTTCCACTGTACAGCTGGCAGCTCAATGGGACTTTGCAACCTGCAGCGAGGAGCTTCTATTTTCAGAGCAGCTTTAGAATGACTAAAAGGAGAATAATATTGTTCCCACTTCCAAGAATTCTGCATCAGACAGATGGGTATGGGCAAGCAAGATAAGAAAAGAACCAAAACAACACCTAAACCCTACCTATTTACAGCATTTGTGGGAGAGCACCACACTGTGCTCGTGCACCAAAGTGGTTAACAGTGAATTTTCTTCAGGTGTGGCTTTGATTGATAAGCTTCAAGTCAGCCTGGACAGCCTGTGTGGACTTCAAAGTTAAGGATGGATTTTTTTTAAAAAGAAAGGAAAAAAATCATGAAACCAAAAATCAGTTCCTGTGTTTGAAGTGTCTGGTTGAAGACAAACAACCCAGGAGGGAAGTGAGAACTGGATGGGCAGTGAGCAGACAGAGCAAGGCACACAGGATGTAAGATCTAACTGGCCACCATGGCAGGGGACCTCTCAAAAACCACACCCCTGGCTGACAGAGGGCTCACAGGGTGCAGGAGTCAAGACAAGCAGAAAATAACCCACGATGAGAGAATTGCAAATGCTGTTTCAGAGGCACAGACACTCTGATTGCAGCCAGGCTGCTCCTGCCTTACTCGCAGCGCTCTCGAATCTGGGTTAGCAAAGCCTCAGGGTCCCATTAGGAACAAAGAACACGGAGGGCTGCGACAGGGAAGGACTGAGCCAGGGATGAGCAGCAGCACACACGCTCTAACAGCCTCAGCAGCTTGCAAGGAAGGGGAAGATGAAGGCAACAGCAGGCTCTGAGTGTTTAATGAGCACAGCCCAGATGCCAAGGCACGAGCGCTGGCAGCACAGCTTCCGTACCTGGAGATGGGGGATAAAGGGCTGGCACTCAGGAAATGGGAATACCCACTGTAAACACTGAGGGTTTGCTATTAAAACATTCAAAAATCGAGTCCAAGGAGCTGCACATCGCCCACGTTCAGCGAGATGGGGAAAACAAAGACACTCCTGTCTCTCCGTCTGAATTTCTAATGGAGCGCTCGGGCTCCCTTTCAGCAGGAAATCTGCTCATGGAATGGCACCAGGACTGAAGGAGCAGAGCACGGCTCATCCATAATGCAGGAACACCCACCGTGCCGGAGCCTGTCAGGAAGGACAGCAGTTTTCAATATGAACAACAGGATTCTGGGAGGCGGATGGTTAAAAATATATATCGTACGCCTGTGCCGCTATAAATTATTGACTGTACAGGGAGCTGGGAAAAAGGATTCAGTGCCATTAATAATTAATTTTCTAATCCAAATGAAGATGGAATTTTCTGCACCACTTATTACCAGCACCACAACTGGAGAAATGAGCTGCATTTCCCACTGTCTGAAACCAGAATGCCTTTCCATTTTCAAAAGTTTTTTTGAAGTTCCTTCTTTCGCTTGAAACACGCAGTCAAAGCTTTCCCTTGGGAAAGCATCTGGTCACTCCTGAATATTCAGCAGGCATTAAGGATACAGAAATGTATCTCTGCTTTAAAGGACAGCTCTGCCATGGGAAATCCCTGTCACCACTCGGAGGCTCACACAGACAGACGGGTATCACCTGCCAGGCAGCTTCACTGGTTTGGGAAAATAAATCTGAGTGACACTGAAAGATTTAGCATTGAAATATTTAGATCTTTATGTAAAGATTGCAAGACCCCCCCAGGTTACAGATGGATCCGTCAGGTACGACACTGCCTGGTTTGAACACCTGAGGATGGAGGTGGGTCAGACCACTGCAGTGCTGGAAAACCACTGGATAACAGGCTCCTGTCTGTCCTGAACACAGAACTTCACAGAGAGGGATTTTTAACATCACCTCTAAAGACAACCACCTTTGTTCCACCTGTCAAAGAACAGCAAGGATAAACATCATGACTATAATCACAGGCAGGAGAAGATGAGTCCTGGTTCCATCACACCAAGCATTTTGGGTCAGGAAATGCTCCATCACCTCTGATATTTGGTATAAAACTGCAGGACACACTAATTGGTATGTTCTAAAGTGGTGAGATGAATGTTCTCTGCATCTTCCCTGAAGTTTAGGTTTAAGCAGATTGTCGATGGGGGAAAGAACCAAGCACCTTGCTTAGAATTCTAATTTATTATTAAATTACATATCAAAGCCTTTTTGTTTAATACATAGAGAGAATGCACAATAGGTGAGAACAAAAATAGTTACAGTTACAGTAGAAGTTCCAAGAATGTATATGAAAAGAAGAAAAATCAGAAAGTGCAATCAGAAATTCATTTACAAAGTCGGGGATGTTTTGTGAGAAAGGGCTTTGTTTTGGGTCCAGAGTGTTTATTTAATTGCTTTCCTCACTCAGTACCAGACAGACCAACAGCTGCTTCTGTACTCAGAGCTAAAAGCATCACCACTGGTTCAGATACAGTGACAGGAGAGGTGCAGGGCACAGAGACATCACCTAGAACATGGCTCAGTTTTGGCTCAGTGTGTCTCTCACTGCAGTCTCCTGTCCTGCATGTTGCTCTGAAGGATTTCATAATTCAATACTGCTAAAAGGAGTTTCAGAATTATTTCCTCCTTCAGCAGTGACACAGCTGTTACCTCTCCTTCCTGTTTCTAATGAAAGCTTTGGGACAAAAAGCAAAAATGGGAAGATTATGCATCAAGTGATCTTGGGAAACAAGTTGCTACATCTAGAGTTAAAACAGTTGTGACTAAATGAGCTGCACCATCAGAAGTGGTGGACCAGCCCTGGTTCCAGTTTTGGGAATGCAGCACCTCAGCCCCGGGGGACAGGCTGCCAACAATTTATCTGACACTTTCACCTCACTTAAAAATCTACTTTTGCTCTTTCATTTTCAACATCCAGCGAGGGATTGACTCTTCTCACAGTAACCGCAAGACCCTTCAAAAGAAAGGACTTCTAAACTACAAATGAGAACTGTGGTTGATATGAGAATCCAGCAGCAATTTATCCCTCACTTTGATATGCAATACTCCTGAAACCAATACTGTTCAAGAAAGGATGTTGTGGCCTCCCAGGAAGGGCAAACTCACCTCCCCAGCAGGGCCTGCTCACAGCTACCAACATCATCCCTTGTGTTCCAGTGCCTGGCCAGGTTGGAAGAAGCTGCTTGGGTACTGGGAAGAGTAAAGCAGAAATTTAAAAACACCATGTGCATGTGGGAAATGTGCCCTACAGACACATTATGGATTTTCTCCCTTCGTTTCAATGCTCAGCAATAATTTTCTTAGCACAATTCTAACTGGTTGAGTTACGAAACTGCAACTCTGGCAGGAACTGCAGAAATGAGAATTCTTCAACCACAGCTTTTTTTCCCCCCCTTAGAGCACGAGGAACCACACAGAATAAAAAACTTGGAGGACACATTTAGCAACAGGAGACACACAAACCTATATTTTGGGACTGGAGATTAAATACTACGATCCACTGTTTTCGTTCTCCAGCCCCTTGCTCCGACCACACATCCAGGTTATCAGAGATGAGTTATCAGGCTGATCCTCCTGAATTAGCAAATCTTTCCCTCGGCCAGATGCAAACACACACTCCAGGGTGCACAGCACAACACCCGCTCACACTGCCAGGGGACTACAACATGATGATGAAGGGAAAACTCCAAGGGTAATTAAGTGTCTTTTCAACATAAAACTGACTCAAAACCAACACAAATAAAAAACATGGAGGGGCTGCCAACACCAAAGCCATTTCCAGTAAAGCTTTATCAGAGATAATTCAGCATATTTCCATTATTTTATACTAAAATATATCAGTTCCTCCATAACATTTTCATAACATGAAAAATCAATTATGTTTACATATTTATTATAATCTACATATTTCCCATAGCAGCTTTTTCACACAATAAGATTAAATATATGCACCAAATAATCAGTTAAGTCCAGTAAAAAGACTTGTTATAAGATTAAATAAATGAATTTATTTACGGTACTGCAGATCTTATATTGCCAACTATACAGCAACCAAATCCTACAAATCCTAAACAGATGCACAAGTGCTGATCAGGGTCCCTTGGGGTGGAGGAGGAATCAAAGAAAAGGCATCAGGGAGAAAAGATTTGATCTCCCAACACGCAGATCCAGTAATAAACCTCCTTTATCCATCAAGCTCTTTCATAAACCCCTTTAATAAACAGTTCAGCTCCAAGCAGGAACATTCCCAAATCAACCAAACAATCACCCTTTATTTAAAATACAAGCCCCACAGTTTTACACGTATTAATTCCAAATGCTTCCTAATCCCAACGACAGGATGACTGATTAGAGGCCTTTGTTGACTTTCTAGCACAGAGTTATTAGTCTGCAAAGAAGCCTCCAAATCCAGGCAAACATTTTGGGTGTCACAGTGTGGTTTTACACACTGCACAGGCACAAGTCTCTACTCCCCCCAAAAGGTACTCACTGACACTATAAAATGCAGTAAAAAATTGCATCTGTCCCGCTGGATTCTGCTCCAGAGGAGAACCCGGACACTGTGTGGCGTTTGTGGGCGATGGCAAACATGGGATCTGTTAGGAGCACTGTCAGTGGGCTGTGAAAAGAGTTAATCAAGTTTTTAGAAAGACATTTCAGTGCCTCGGTTATGATATGAGAGATGGAAAAAGTGCTGCTGAAAGAGCAGAAAAATCCGTTAAGTGGGGAATCTGCAACGTCAGAGCCACTCCTGATGTCAGCTTTCCTCAGAGACACGAGCACAACAGGAATCTTTTTGCATGTCTGGACCAAAAAAAAGTGGTTTCCCCCCCCCCCCCAGATAATGGTAAGTAATACTTGTTTCACTGTTCATACATTCAACTCTTTACTAGGAGGAGTTATGTCCAAACCCTTCGCACAAAGATATGTTTGCCTCAGGTATAACCATCATAATTTTCACTTCCAATTGACAGTTTAGATTATATCCTTCTTACAGTGTAAAAATATCAGCACTATCAGAACAACTTTACCTGAATTACAATATAGACTTTGCAAACTGCTCACTTTATAAAGACCTTTCTGACACCAGCCAAAATCAAAAGTATTTACACCCAAAAGATACCTTTAGGTGAACTCATGTTTGGTCACTTTTCGGATGACTGAACACCAGAGTAAACAGCTGCGTGGGCACTGTGCTCCCTTTTCACAAAGGGGGACTTGTCAGTCCCTGTAAAGCCACAAGAAACCTTATGATCTCCCCTCAGAGGGTACTTTATTCATATTCTGTGCAAAAAAAAAAAAAAAAAAGAATGTAACAACTCTTCTTTTTTAACTTCGAGGACTTTTTGTGTGAAGCACAGTTTTCACAGCACGGATTATGCAGAAATAACCAGAATCCCAACCAGGAGTTAAAAAGAATTACAGAACATGTATTTAGTAGTAAAGCAACCTGATGGCTTAAAGCTGCAATATTCTTCTCTCAGGGTGTCAGTGTTCAGTACTGGGATTGGATTTCAGGGAAACAGGCTTCCTGCTGTTTCCACCCAAGGCAAATCTAACACTCCTTTTCCACTCAGCACCGCTGAGCACTGAAACTGTTCTACCACTTCTGGTGAGTGTCCTGTATGTACTTACCTTGCAGGGAGAAAGGGAACTAAAGACAAACAAATCCCACCACATTTAACCAAAGATGTGTGGCAGGGAAGGAGAAACACTGCAGCTGCAGCCCAAACCCAGTGTCACAGTCTACCATCATAAGCTCTAGACATCATGCTGACAGTCCCAGCCACGGAGAGCAGGCTGTGGAAGTCTGGCGCTTCCCCCACTCACTTTTCCTTGACTGGGAGGAGGGAAGGTGGTGATGAGTTTTAGCAGAGTCCAGGGGGGGAAACATCCATCAATGGAAAGCATATAAGAGCAGTAAGATGGTACAGACACCGATAACGCCGCCCAGAATGAGGGAGTCTCGTCGTTTCCGGAGGTTGATCCTTTGAATCAGGCTGTTCACTGCTGGAAACCGGTCTTGGAGGAGGCTGAGTCAAGGTCATACCCAGCAAACAGCAAATTCATTAACAAGCCTTAAAAATCTGCATCTGGAAATGCAAATACTGCAAGAAATACAGAACTGCTCCCAAGGTGGAGAAAGCAGAAGCAGTAAAACCTGATGGATAGTGAGCAGGATTACAACTGTATTCAGTGATTACAGACCATCACAGAAAAGGGAGCAGCTCAGAGCTCACATTTACACAGAATTCATCACCTGATCACCTAAATCACCAGTGTTTAATATATTTAATCTCCAGTACGTGAGGCTTAGTTACTTTTAATAATTGTGTTTAAATGAGAATGAAAAAAAAAATGGGGCAGTTACATAAAGCATCTGTGGAATTTCTTTCATGGAATTCTGTTACTGGTGAAGGGAACAACCAAAGGCATTTGACTGAGAAAACCCTGCCCTTTTCCTGGCCACACACTGTGCAAGTACAGCACATAAGGAAGAATTCCTACTGTAAAACCACAAGGATGTAAATCTGTCTTTTAATGTACAAACACAACTGAGAACAAGACAATCAGCTTCAGAGCTTCATGTCTTTACAAGCGAGAATCTTTTAAGGCCAAAGCTTATTTACCTCTTTTTGGTGTTCTTGACAATTGCTAAGAACTGTAATAACATTTATGGGTTACCAAGATTCATCTCTCCAGGATGTGATGAGTCTGATCAAATGATGCCCTTTATGACAGAAAGGAAGGAGTAAGTGGGAAAACAACAAACATGCAACTTGACAACAATTCTTTAGCTTTGGACAGAACATGAAGAGAAACCAACACCACAAAATTTTCATATCTCAAGGACTGTGACAGACAAGAGGAACCTCAGGCCCTGGATGCTCTTAGCTGTGAACCACAACAAGCAGTGATGTACACCAAGCTTCAGCTTTTCTGAAAGCAAAAAAAGCAAGAACTGAAATGAAATTACACTTCAACAGAAAAATGCAGCAGGGAAGGCCATAAAATCCTGTTGCAGACCTCCACTTGAAAATTAAGCTCCATCCTGCAGTGCCCAAATCTGAGCAAAACCAACTTATTCACCACACTCCCCATTAAGAAGCTTCAGTCAGAATATGAAACGAGACTGGTGAAAATTTGGCCTGTTTGCCACTAATGACAGCACAGGTTATACAGCCACTGACATCCCTGATCCCTGGATGACAGAGTGAAAAATTGTACCATAACTCTTCTTCTGCACTGGCAGCACAAATTTTTAGGAAAGGATACTAGCCAAGGTATTCATCTTGCTTTGTATTGACTTCAACATCCCCCTCTGCGAAGTCATATTTTCTTTAGTTGCCATGGCAATGCTGGAGAAAGAAAAAGAGGATCAAGTTGTTGGTGCTAAGAATAATCCACAGCTCAAACAAGAGGAGAGCAAGCAGGCAACGCTTCTTTGGAGGACAATGAATGAGGTGAAGCAACATGAATGAAAGCACAATTTTTCCATTAATCTTGATCTTTTACACTTAAATGATTTCTCTTTCATATGAGCCATTAACAAAGGAAAACACTGAGATTTCTGGGAACAGGCACGTTTGGCAGATCTCCTCCAGCCCCAATGAAAACTGGTACAACCTTATAAGCAATAAAAGAATATTGCTTAACTCTTGAGCAATCTCCTTAAGAATATTCTTAACAATATTAACTCTTCTGGCTTAAGTTTTAAATGTAGAAGCTTGTTTCATCCCATACTCAAATGGTGCTTCCACAGCAGTGGGTCACATTTCTGAGATTTGGTCCCAATTAAGGATATCCTCCATGGGTACACAAGTTTCCATTCTCTGTTTCTTTACCAAGATACAGCCCCAGCTGTATGTATTTATCCAAATATGAGAATACAACACAGGTGGAACATAAACCAGAATTTTCCATTTCAAATTTAACAAGTGAGAAGCAGAAAAAACTTCTTAAAAATAAGATATTAAATGAAGATTATAAGGAAGTGTTCGGCTGACAAGTTTGGGCTCTGGAGACACAGTGATTAAGAAGGAACAGTATGGCAAATACTGCTCTCCTTGCTGGCATGTGTTTCAAAAACACACAAAGTAGGACATAAATACAACAAGGCTGGATCATAACTCAGAAAAGTCACCTCTACTGCTGTTGGGTTTATCTGCAGTAATAACAATGATTAAAACAAGTTCTTGGACAAGTTTGTGAGCCTTAAATATGGAGGGGAAAGGTTCTGGAAGAATAAAAGTAAAGTGGAACAACATGATACAACAGATATAAATACAAGAAAAGGGAATTAAAGCTGTAATTTCAGAGAACAGGCAGGAAAATGTAAAATGCTGCTTTTATCTGATACAGACATACAAGTTTTTAACACAGGCATTTTAGTCCTCTGAAGTAAAAAGCACCAAACTCCCCAAACCAGTACACATTTGCTGCTGAGGAGAGCGCTCGGGGAATTTTGAATTACCAGGAATCAAGGTGGAAAAAAAGAAAATTTCCCAGGAAAAGCACCCAGGAAAGCTCGTTCAATAACCTACAGCTTCTTAATCCCCACTCCCACACTGACTTGATGCTTGTCCAGATGAGGTTTTAATACAGTGTCTCTCAAAGCACTCCTGGGTTGAGACCCTATTTTTATACGATGCATCCAACGACTCATTAAGACACCCATTCATTTACAGAAGTGAAAATACAAGATGATTGCCAGTATATAAAGTGATCCTGAGCCACCTCCAAAATGCCTTTGGAAATAATTATTATAGATTATCATGGAACACAAGGTTCCTGCTTTAACATCTGAGGAGTGAAACTGTCCTTCTCACAGGAAAAGACACAGGATGGAATGGCTTAAGTTTATATATTACAAGACTGAAACCATCTTCATTTCTTTCATCCAAAATTTTGAAGAATTTAGCTCAAAGGGTTGGGTCTTACTGAAGAGCTCTGAAGCAAAAAAAATTGGAGTAATTACCATTTTTATTATGACACGGTCTAGTAATGAAATGTAATTTTGATATCCACGAACAAGAGTTTAACTGGATTCTAGCTACTATTAACAAGTCAAAATTCAAGTAAAAAGCGCTGCTGTTGATGCATGATTTGATTACTCAAAACATGAGCTGGTTTACCTAAGCCTTTAGATCTGTAAAGGAGATTATCAAATTTAAAAAGAACCAACAAAACACAGAGTTCCTGGGGACTAGTTCAGCAATTGGTCTTGTACAGTCTCAAGCACTGCAGCTCCCTCATATCCTTCCTCAGACAGTTTTGGTTTCATTCCCATCCCTAACATATGTTCATTGACTTGCTGCTGCCATTGCTTCCCTGACAAATGCATATTTTAAAAAATTAATCACATTCTTCCCATTCACAATATTGGCCCCATTTAGTCACTGAGCACCATGATCTGCCCAGATCATCACGAATTCTGATGTTTTGAAACTCGCACACAACGTTTTACGAGAAAAGATTAAAAATGTTTCTTCCTGGAATCGAGATGACCCTGATTTAACATGTCCCTCGGAAACCAGCATGAACTATTCTCAGAGCTGCACTGGCTGGAACTACTAGAGCTGGGTGTAAACCAAGTTTCTAAAACCAGATGGTATCTGTGCTGCTCTCCATATTTAATATTAAAGCACAGCTCAAGCATAACATTCAAGGCTGCTGCACTACTGGAGAAACCTTTTGTAGGTAACCCCGAAGTCCCAGCCATAAAACACCCACCTATCTCTTCCACAGATCAGCAGGGGGATCTCAAATTCCTGTGGTTGCAGTCGTATTTCCTCAAAATTTCCCTCACATTTCAGGTTTGCCCTCGACTGTTCAGCAGTGCTGTGGGTACGTGAGCAACCACATTTCTCTCCGGAAGTAAAATAACTGATATTTGTACCCAGTTTGCTGTTTTCACTGGTATAAAAACACAGAGTAATAAACACCTCCAGCCATTATCCCAGCTGGAGAAGTCTAACATGCAGGGATGCACTTTGAATGCTGCTTCACTTGGAAGTGAAGTGTTTTGACTTAGAGAAATGTTGAAGCTGTCGGCGTTTCACCCCACACAGCCACATCCATCCCGTGTGTCACCGAGGCAAACGTACCACAAAATCAGCTCCTTGCTTCATGGAGACACATCAGTCACATCTACACTGATGAAGAACTAAAACAAAGCTCTAGAGGAAGGAGCCATGTTATTAAAAATCAAATAATTCATGTATTACTGCAACTTCTGCTTCATTTTGTATGCCGTGAATCATACTTGCTTATTGAAATTCATGACAAGGTCTATGATTAAGGGAATGGACTCTGTGACTGTGCATAGAAATGCAAGCTCGAGCTTTAAAGTGGTAAAAATTCTGATTGCATCACTTCTTCGAAAACAGCTATATATATTCAGATCTCTAAATATGCACATGTGTGTGTGTATCACACACACAATCTTTCTAATTACTTTAAAGACTATTGTGCCTTTTGATGAAGCCTAAGATGAAAACAAAAGGGCAAAATGCAAGTGATTTTGCCTGGACACTCTGGCAAGGCTTCTGAAAAGAGAGAAGACTCAGAGAGAAAAGGCTCAAGCCTCTCCATTCTGAAAATCTAACATTCAGTGCAAGTGAATTTTTCCCTTTTATTAAATCCTAATTATGGCCTAAAGAAATAATCTCAATACATGAGGAGAAGACTTTTTAAAAAATCAAATCTATGGTTTTGGTCTGGTTTCAGTCTAATCTGTTAATATACAAACACTGACAAATCAGTGAATGAGGCCTCAGAAACAATATTACAATAAACCCTAAGAACTTGTCAAAACTGTACATGCAAAACTATAAAAACTCCAACTGAGCCAACACAAAAAATACAAGTTGTTAGAAAACAAGAAATAAATCGTTTGCTATTTTGGAGAAGCGATAATGTTTGGAAATGAAAGCCTGAGAACACCAAACAAATTAAGCAAAATCTATGCTTATATTTAAATCTGGCCAAGAGAAGCAAACGCTGTTCCAAAAGAACTGCGGTACAAAGTATCACATCCCACTCGCTGCTGGGAAGAAAATATGCTGCAGTAAGAACCCGTGGCACGTAATTCATTTAAAAAAATTTGATTAAAAGTTTAGTAATAACAACACATCTGGAGAGAGACAGCCCTGCTCGTTGCTTTACTTGCTGCACCATTTCAGCCCAGGTGCCCATTTAGTCCCTTGCAAGGACGTTTGCTCCGTGCAGGAACCACCCAGAGGACGAGTCAGTCTCCCCAGGTCTCTTCTCCACAGAAAATCAGAGCAAGGGGGTCACAATTAGTGGCTGTAGCTTGTCAACAAAAGCCTCTGCACGCACCAAAATATGCTTTCCAGCGTCTGGAATCGTTGCTTAATAACAACCCCTGAAGAAAAAAAATGTGATTTCTTGACTTGCTCAATTAAAAAATGAATAATGAGCTGCAGCAGATGTGAACCTTGAAGACAGAGCAGAATGAGTAGCCAGAATTAGCTAATTACATGTCACTTACTCAAGGAATCTGCATTCAAACAGCTTCTCCTGCACAATTCCCTCTTTTACTTGGGTTACAATGGACGAAGCAATTGATCAGTTGGGTAAACTTCCATCTGGTAAATTCACTTAAAACCAGCAGGGTTTACCCCCAATTAATGTCATACCCCAACACTTCCAATTACAGAGTGGGCACAAGGAAAAAGGAGTAAAATAAAAAACTCACCCTGTTTTCAACAGGGGTGGAATTGAATTAAGATGATATAAATGGAACTACATTTCCTGCTCAATGTAGTTGCTAAACAGGCTCTTTTTGTACCAAAAAAAAAGAGTGGAATATTTTTGGCAACAACTAGAGCAAGAAGTTCATTTACTATAGATAAAAAATGATGCAAAGGTGACAGCAGCAAATAAGAAATCCAACAAACTTTGTGCATTTTTGACATGGAATAGTAGGGATACAAGCAAGGAGAAGTTTGTAATGAGGAAAACACTAGAACACAAAGCAAAACAAATACAACTGTGCTGAGTTTGACAAACATCTTTATGAGACTGTGGTGGGATTGTATCCACATTTTCAGACATAACTGTGCTGAGCACTTCTGGTTCATCACTGCACATTAATGTGGTTTAACACATTCTTCCACCATGTTAATTATCATGAGCCCACTGTGTGTACTTAAGCCAGCCAGCCCCTAATGGACACAGAGCCCTGCTGCACCTCTAATTACTCTTTTTGATCACTTATGCCAGTACATGCATTATCTGAAAGCATATCTTGCTTTCTTTCTTCCCTTTTTTGTTTTTGTTTTAAAGCAATAATCTAAAATATAAAACCATTAAGTTGGTATTATTATTATTATTATTATTATTGTAGTCTGAATTATTGGTTTGCAAAATGCCAGAGTTCAGTGGAGATTGGGAAGGGCACATAAAAATTTATGATTCTCCAGTTCTAAACTTTCTAGATCAGTTAGAGAAGCTGTCACTCAAGTATTCAAAGATAAATAAACTATAAATAGTTTAAAGATAAATAACTATATAACAGCAATAAACTTTCAAGCACTTGTGGTAAAAGCCTCATTACCTGTCTCAGGTAAGCACTAAGGTGCTGGATACATGGAAGGATTACAGAAAATGAGGTTGTAGATGAGTGTCACTGTGAGAAGAAGCATCTTGACTATTGGAATAGCCCTCAACAGCCCAACCTGGGACCCACCCTGCTCCAAAGGTTGTTCACCTTTGCACAGAAAGAGATTTTCTGTAACTAGGATCAAATAAAATATTTAAGCCACACTATTATGTCAATATTGAATAGAAAAAAACCCAAACCAAACCCTCCACCAATTCATTGTAATACTGCTGAGGAGTTATAAATAGTTACTGCATAAATACAGTGACTGATATATTTAGACACAATTCGATGTAAACATTGATTGTACAGAAAATAATGACAATTTTTAAGTTAATTCCTACCTTATTGTTTCTTCTATCAGTCGATCTGAGCTGAAAGCCAAACAAAAAAAAATGAGGTTAAAAAAAGCAACAAGCACTAAGTACTATTTTACATTACTAATCAATGATCGTCATCATACAAACCTTAAAAAATTTGCCCTTAGAATGTTTTATTTTTGGGTGTTGTCACATTTCGCTACTACACAGATTTGGTTTATATATAGTCTTTGGAGAAGGTGCTCCTGGTGTTCTCTGGAGCAGCATTTCCTAAGTGTGTGCAAGAGCAGGTTATCAGGAGAACACATAAAGCACTGAGGAGACAAGAGAAGGGGGAATGGGCACCAGGATTTATGGGAGGCTGCCTGGGAGGAAGCATTAGAGAAAGCAGCACCTAATTTTATTGCTTTTTAATCCTGGCCATTCCTTTCCAACCCTTCAGGAAAAAACGTAATTAATGATAAAAGCTGAGACTTGGATCCAGGTAATACCACCTCAGAGCCCCATTTCAGGGGTGGTTCAACCAACACTGGTTTATGCTGGTTAACGAGGCAAATTCTTTCTGCAGCAACACCAGCTGGGTGAGAGCTGAGTGACGCTCAGGGGGAGCAGAACACACACCATGTGTAAGAGAAGGACCTTGATAACACGTGCCCTGCCCTTGTTTTCAATCGAGTTTCTGTGCAGCATCACTGGGAAAAGGGCAGCTCAAAATACAGCCCCGGAGAGAACATTTCATTTACAGAGCGGATGCGCACGATAAAGATGACAAACAAGATCCTCACAAGACTGGAGCTGTTTCTCTTTTTTTCTGTACTCAACTTATAGGTAGGGTTTTAATCACTGTTTTGCAGCCCGATGTGAAATGCCAGAGACACATCTCTTGCTACAGCAATCAATATCTCCAGTGTAACCCTGCCACAGAAGAGGTGGCTTCATCCCTGTTTCCCATAGTGTGTAAACAATGATTCATCTCCACAATTGTTCCATTTACCCCACAGATTTATACAAATTCTTGGAGGATAACTGGGAAAAAAAAAAAAAAAAAAGATAGTTTGCAGCTTGAGAAGGAAATCAACTTGACATAAAGCAGTTTTATGTTGTACTGGATATTTCTTCAAGAATTAAAGCAGAATTTATTGTTTTCAAACTAAAAGACACCAAAAGGGCACAACTGTCTTCCTCTCCTACCCTCCCTGTTCCAAGTGTTTTCCAGCTGGGAAGGGAAGGTACCAACAGGCACAGCACAGTCCTGCCTCTGCCTCAGCCACAGATTTGGAGCTTTTCTTCTACCCCCAGGAATTCTGGAGACACATCCCCCCGCCACCAGCTCCAGCTGGAAGGGGCACATTGGAAAACTGCCCCCGGTGGGGAGGCGCAAACAGAGTCCCCATTTGTCTGTGAAGAGGAGTGAAAACACGAAGGCAGCTATTTCAGTCTGCCATGGTTGGAAATACGGAGACAGAACAGAGCACTAAAAATAATTCTGCCCAATTTGAAGTTGAGAGGGACTCAACTGGGGCAGCAAAGAGCGGGACACGCCTTTCTGCTCCCAAAACACAGCCACACTCCAAAGACTCACACCAGCTGCGGGCACATTGGGTTAATCAAATAAAGCCACTTCTATTCACTGTGTGGTGTTTATTACACTACAGAGAAGTGAAACACCATGGCTGTGTACACAGAAGGATGTGAGCAGCCTCGCAGCGTCTCCTGATGTCCCCAAGGCAAGCAGAACGCAAAAGTAAAGCATTAAAGATTTCTGTAATCGCTGAGCCTCCAAGATACACAATTCAGCTGAGAACGTGCCTTTCATAGATAGTCTCTAACAGACAAGTGTGTTATGTGGGCAGTGATAATAAGAATAAACTGCAAAAACATCAGAAAACAGCCTGAGAGGCAAGAGCAGTGCACAAGAATTCATCATTTTAAAAAAGCTTTGTTTTGTTTTGTTTTTTTTGATTCATTATCAATGAAAAAGTATCTGAAGCTTTGCCGGAAATAAATTAGACTTAAAAAAAATTCTGTGAAACAAAACATTGCTAGAGCAGCCCCATCAAAACACCTGCCTTAGAAAACCCACTACCAGCTCTTTGACCATTTAACTGATGAAATTAGAGAATTTTCATGCTGATGAACTGAAGATGACAGGGAAGCTGAACAGTTTTACAGACCTCAAGCAAATAAGGATGTTCTCCAAGGTTTTTAGAGCACAAAAATTAGGATTGCCAGTTTGCAGCAGAGACACTCACTGCTTTTTATATTGGAGAAAGCTGCAGTTAGGCAGTTTTACTGCTGAATCAGAGACATAAACAGAGAAAGTTATTTAAAAGCTTCAGATTAAATTATACTGCATTATTTTTATGTGTGTTTACAGACATAAAATTAAATCCTGGAAATATAACTACCTGTAAAATGATGACAGAAGTTAATAAAAACTTATAAACCCAGACATTAGGTGCAAATGGCAACACAAGGCATTTAACAGGCATCTGAAGCCCACAAGATTGATGTTTCTCAACTTACTGGACATCACCCCAACAATCTGAAAGGATGAGATGCACATGAATTTTCTTCACAATGACTGATGTGTAGGTCAGGGCAGATTAAATTAAGTTTTAGGGACTTAAATAAAGAGCTGGGAAGATTTCCTAAACACAGCTGCCAGTGTTCTTCCCACCCTAGAAGCATCAGCTCTTGAGAGGATCTCCAAACACATCTCTCCTTGCAGGTGAACAAACTACAGGAAATGGCAACGACATTCACTGACATTTTGGTAAAGGTTGTCAGTGTGAGCAGGAACATTTTAGGGATTCTGATGCGTGGATTTTTACCATCAGAGTTGTGTTTAATTTAGCTCTTCCTGCAGATCAGTACAGGGAGATGTCAGAGGCTTTTCCAAAGGCTGTAACGTGCACTCACGCAGCATCTCCGAAAGTCTTTAAGTCTCCTTGGCAAACACAGATTGTAAAGTTCACTTACAGTGATACCCAAACAGAAGCAGCTGTTTCATCACTTTACAGCTCATAACCATAAAAATAAGTCAGATTTAAGGAAGATCAGGAACACAAAGTACAGCAAAGCCCAGGGACCCAAGGGAAGCTGGCAGCTCTCTGGCTATTAATAACCTGTTCTACACAAATAGAAACTGTTCTCACAATTACAAATGTTCATTCCAACTGTTTGTCAGAATAAAAAGAAACACCATTGAAAGAAGTAATTTTGCTTAACTTACACATTCAAAACACTACAAAAAGAGGCTCTTAGGAAAAAAAAAATTAAAATTAAAATCTACTGACTTTGTTCTTGTGCTGTCCAAGCAAAGACACCAAATGCAGTGGCCATCTCCTCGTCTCCGTCCAAGCAAGCAAACAATGGTTCTGGGCACTATTAATCTGACTTGCCATCTGCTTCAATAAGCTCTGCATTTTCGCCTGTCCAGACAGACAGCACTTTGACAAAGCCATTTAAAAACACTACAGGAAAGAAACTCTGGAAGATGCTGAGGCCATCAGCTCCTGTAATGAATGGCACGAACCCAAGAGCAGCAGCAGCAGCAGCCACGCATGTGAAATAATCAGGCCTCTGTGCAACTGCTGCCTCTGAAAGATGGAGCAGTTTGTCATTCAAATGTGCAGCCAGGTAAATGAATTCCAAGGAGAAATTAAGGGAAATGTGCCTCCAGGATGGAAAAGAATCCTGCCCATCACATCAGGCTTTTAAAATTAAAGGAAGTTTTTTATGTTCTTGGGGTTTTTTTTAATGCCAACCTCAGCATCAATTAAATATAATAAATAGAGAGAAGTGAAATAAAATTCATTAATATAGATGAATACTTAGATGAGGACTCCCATCCATATCCATAGATTTTGCTGCTGACTTACCAGCTGGATACCCAAAACAAACACTTGTCAGAGGAACAAGATATAGCAGCAAGACTCATCTTGCACACAGCTCATTTCACAACGTGCTTTAAACCCTTCAGATAAAATTAAGGGCAATATTATCACATAGAATAATTTAAAAGGAATAGGGAAAACCCTGTAGAATAAACTAATATAGCACTTCATAACTATTTTCTTCCTTTCATAAAGAATAGCTACAGAAGTAATAATTTTACTTTGTTCTTTCTCTAACTGCAAGATCAATCACCAGTCTCTGCTCTCTCAAACTGCCTGCAATAAATCTTTCATATTTTCCCAGCCCTGGATCACCAGGCAACATGGAGCTTCCAGGAATGCAAATCCTGCAAGACACACTTGATTCTCTAATCCACATATACAGGTTATGATGAAGCAAATCTGACATATAGAGTCAGTTATTCCCATCATCATGATCATAATAACAGAATAATAATGAAAGAAACCCCGTGCACACACACACACAAAAACCCATCTCCAACTCATTTTTTCTGCTTGCCATCAGCATTCCTTATCACACAAAAATTCAGATCATTAAGCTCTTAAAAACTTAATTAGAAGGTAAAGCAGAACACTTTTTTTTTCCATCCCCTGTGATAAGAAATAAGATGTTCCAGATTTTCTAAGACTCGTCTCAAACTTGATTTAATTTAGTGTGAAAGAGAGAATTCCACTGGAGCTGCTTTTCTAGTTTGGAAAGGAATCAAACAGAAAAGACAGCACAAGCATGAGCATTAAGTCAATGTATAAATTTGCTCCAAAGGAACAACATGTTATTAACAACATCACAACTACAAGCTCTAAACACCTAAGTAACCTTATCACTGTACTGGGGAGTCCAACACTCAGTAATCACTTCCAATAAGAATGTTTAATAGGTACAAAAGTGGGAAGGAAAGAAAGAAGCACAATACCACGTTGCTTTTAATCAATGCAAGCAATTTGTTAAATCTAGAATGAAAGGCACTGGAACATAATCCACTGCTCCAGGCAAGAGTAAAGCAACGTTATTTAGTGACAAGTTTCTTTCCAGATGGTTCACATGTACCTCGTGCACGAGGAAATAAAATACACAGAAGGCATCCTGTTCACTGTAGGGAAGGATCTGCCAAAGGATTTCCAGGAAAATAACATGGTGAAACCTGCTCCCTGCAACTGCAATCCTGTGACTCAGAATTCACTAAAAATTGGACTTCTAGCTATATCACTAAGTGTCTTAAAAGCTTATAAATTTCAACCATTTAGGATTAAGACACACTACTGTAAATATCTTTGCAGCTGTTAAACATCTGCAAACATGTCTACATGTGCACAGTGACCAATGAAAAGATTAGTTGTTCTAACTCAGTTTAAAGAACAGCTTGAGGGATGCAAATGGACACCAAGGGATTCCCTCCCTTTGCAGCGAGATCCCTGAACACACAGATCCACCTCTACAGGTCTGAGAACACAAACAGGTTGTTTCTCCTGGATTTCCAAAGGGTACAGCCTGCACCTCCACTGAACTCCATGGACTTGTGTGGGAATTATCAACAGAGTGCAAGAAATGTTTCTCTAGAAGAGGAGATCGCCAAGAAAGCTCTTTGGCACACAGAGGGCTGGGGAGAGTGCCTGATGCCTGAGAGCCCCAGGAGGGGGAGCAGCAGCAATGCCACTTCCTTTAAAGCTAAAATCTCTGAGGAAGTAAAAGCCTTCTCAATAACCTGCAAGTGCACAGTTTACCCAAAATCACAGTTAAAAGACCTGAAATGAAAACAGCTCCTGTTGTGTAAGTGAAGTTGCTGCACGACCCCAGTGCCAGGATGGCACCAGCAGCCACATAACGAGGTCTCCAAGAGGCTCTCGATTCATGGTCCAGAAAGTTCCTGGAGAGACTGACCCTCCCCTATAATTGCTCCATATTACCCATAGGAATGAAGTTAAATGAACTGAGAAGGGCAGGTCTTACTGTAAGTCATTATCAGCAACCACAACTGTCAGAACAATTCCAGTAACTTACTAATGGACTCTATCGGCATTTCCTCAAATTTTACATCTGCACACACAACCAGCAGCCAGTGGAAGTGCTGGTTTTCATTATTTCCTCTGGTTTAAAACATATAATTTAAATGAAACCTTTAAATAGAGGGAAAAACCCTCAAAACCAAGCAACACAGCCTTCAATATCCAACACTGACCTGAGGAAAAATGAGCTCTAGCAGGATAACCTGTCATTACTGATTTGTTGGGCACACACCGACAAGAGAGATGCTCAACTTACAACAAAAACAAGCTGTTTGTAATCTGTGCTGTAACAAAATAGATCATATCACTTTTCTAGCTCAGTGTTTTCTGACTAAAGCTTGGCAAAGCTAAAAAACTGTTCTACTGTTCACACACTCCTAAGTAACCAAGAGAACAGGAGGGGGAATGTCTTTCCAGAAGAGCCCCATCATACAAACAACTTCATAATTAATACCTTTTTAATTTCCAGTGAAGCTAACACAGAAATGAAGTGAGAGTTATCCTTAGGATGACAACCCAACTTTCATGTGGTATGAAACCCTAAAATCCACACTGGCAGACATGTATTCTGCTTCCTAACTGCCTTTTCACCTGCTGTGGTTTTGAGGGTTTGCTGGTAGATGCAGAAAGCTCTGTGGCTTTCAGCCAGCACTTGGCTGAGGTACCTAATTTAACAACTATCTACCTATATGTTTATTAAGTTTCAGAAAACAATTCTTAAAGCTGCATCGTCAACTCTGCAACATAACAAACACTTGTGGTTCAAAATTTAAAGTGCACTCCACTTTTAAAACATCTACAAGCCAAATTCAGGATGCAATTCAAAGGGTAAAGAGCTCAACATTTTTCTTCTGACCCAATTTCCCCCTGTTCCTAGGCCTGTCTTTTTATCTGAGACTGTACAAGATGCATTCTTCCAGAAGTGCAACTAAAACTCAGTATAAACAAGCCTCTCCAGTGAGAGGAAAGCACTCTGCATCTTTCAACTCACAACAAAACCAAGGTCCTTGAAAAGTTCTAAACAAAGCTGTATTATCAGGATAAAATAGAGATGCTTTATGGGGAGTTTGGATCTAGTTCTGCTTACCACCATGGATTTGATAGAACACTAAGATATCTGCATAGCACCCATTCAGCCAAGAATGAGAAGAACCTAATTCTGATGCATTAGTAGAAGTTGAAATTAAATAAACTCAAGAATGACATTTATGCAGCAATGTGGTAACTTTCCAGAGGTACACTCTGTATTTGAGAAAATGGAAATAATCACTATTTAACATATCCATGCACAACAAATTGAGTTCAACAGCTTGTTTTTACTGGGGGATCCAATAGCAAATAATGAGCAAGCAGTTCTGGCCCTAAAGCATAATGAAATGCACTGCCACAATAATAAAAAAAAATTACATGCTGCATTAGAATAAAAGTGATTCTCATATTGCACCAAAGAAACTCTATAAAACTTCACTACTGTTGATTCTGTTCAAAAGCTGCACCTATTTTTCTGAACCAACCCATGCAGGAAGGATTTCAGTCCTGTCAAAGCCCTAATTTCAATACCAGACTTTGGAGGGGGGGGAAGAGAAGTTGTCCTAGTTAAGAAACCGTGTTGAAAGGAAAGCTAAAAACAAATAAAACATGCACCACTGACTTGTTTATTTCTGAAAGGAGCAACAAACTTCAGAAGCAAACAGAGCTCTGAAGTTTGAAGTATGGTTTTACAGCCTTCCCTCTCCCCAGATGAAGAACAAAGTGCTGCTTCAGAGGTGAAGCCCAGAAAGGAGAATCAGAGCCTAGTTTTAGTCCCCAACACTTTTTTCCCAGGATGTATTCAGGTAATCTTTCCCTCTGAGGGTTTGCTCTTTAGTTTCTGCAGACAGTCATGAAGACCTAAGGGAGTTTCTGTAGCCTCTTTCCCAGGGCAACATGAAGTTCATGCACAAACCTTCACACGTCACACAGATAAAAAGCAACAAGGAGTCTGAAGTTCTTAATGCTCAATGTGTGGCTGCATCCTTTGTCACCTGCATAATCCAATTTTGTTCTTGGAAGGTACAAAGGAAATCCCCAAATTACGTTTTGTGCTCTGTGTGTGATGAGTTTGTTGCATTTTTCATTTGATGTCCCCCTCCCCTCCTCACCTTCCTGTAAAAATCAATCCTTTTAGACATACTGAGGTATAAAAATATCACAACAGGGAAATTACTGATTCCAGAACTTTTTAAACCAACTCAACTACAAGGAAAGCATGCAAATAAATGCTATGAAACAAATGCCATCTTTTGCTTCGGTAGGTTTGTTTTTTTAAGTCCTAAATACAGCCCAGGAAGATGAAAAGCAGCAGTTGATTTTACTCTAATGAAGCTCAGGCTATTTTTAAAAGAAAAACCTCTTAAATCCTGAAGTACTGGGCTGATTTTCAGGTTCTTTTATTAAGTTATTTATAAATAATAATAATACCCAGGAGAGCAACTTCCTTCATTGCCTGCAAGCTTTGAACCTCCCCAAATTCTCATTAAACTACTTCAATAACTTGCTCATACAGTTAATTATTATACATAATAAGCAGTGAAGTTTCTCCTTTTCCAGAAGACATGAACTGTCTCCCTCTCTGAGCAGTGTTTACTATTAAAATAAGAACACAGCAAGTTGTGCTCAGTCTGGTGCTGCAGTTAAGAATATGATCTGCTCAGGTGTCATATTAGTCTGGGACTGTTCCAAGGGAAGCTGATCCAGCCACTTACAGAGTGGCCTTGTGTCCCCCTGCCATGGATCTTCAGGAGACAGAGGCTTGGAGATAAAACCCATTCAATCCAGACAGAGATAAGGCCAAAGGAAGGAATCACTGATGCAATCAAGAAAGCTGCAGCAATAGGAGACAGAGCAGAGACAGAGAACAGAACGGTATTTTGAAACAGGATTACATAGGAGCCGTTGTGCATCTCTAAGTAAGCCTTTGCAACACCAAAAATCCTCCTTTGCCCAAATCCCTTCTTTGAAAACCATTTCATTTGTTGTGCTGCTCAGGCAGAGCACAGAGCTCTGCCCCAGAAATCTGTGTTGTGGATATTCAGTGGCAAGTCAGTAAGGGAATTACCACAGCCATCCTGGCTGGCACTGGCAGGCACTTTTAATGCAGTGATTTCTCAAACTGCCCTATTCCAGAAATGAAGAAAACAAGGCAATGGCTTTTGGGAAAACAGTGACAGACCATTGCCAGAGCTCCTGCAATTAATGGCCAGCAGAGAAACGTTTTAACCCAGATTCCTCAACCCCTCCTTGCACTGCATCTTCCAGTTCAATGGACAAAGTGCTGCAGCACCTTCCACTCCCCCTGCACAGCAGGTCTGCAGCCAAACTGCACCAGATCTGGTGCCTCTTGGCAAACCCTCCAAACCACAGCCATGGGGAGCACGTCTGTCCTGTCAGGGCAGAGCTGTTTGGTTTTTTTCACAACTGCTACACAGCAAAGAAGATTATTCATTACTGAGTGCTGCTTCAGTTAAAATCTGCGTTAAAATTGAGAGAATGGAACCACAGAAACACCATGTTCTGTTCTGACACAAACAAAAAGTAAGTTTAATTAAGAGGCAAGTTTGGCAATTAAAAAAAAAGCCCTTACTGGGCCTGACTAAAGTGGAGCTCAGCAGTTCTGAGGCTGCAGAGCAGGCAGCCAGCAGGCACCCACAGGGAAGAGCCTCATCACACTCCTCCCTCCCTGCTGCTTCCCCAACCACCTTGGGAATGAAAAAGGAATTGGTGAATTAGCTGTTTTTCCTACAGTGTCTCTCTTTCCAAGAGAAGATGAAGGAGATGCAGTGGTGAACTGTGGTGAACTGGAGCAGTGACTGCCCAGGCATCTGTGTGTCCTTCCCTCCAAGGGGAGGTGAGGGAGGGGATGGAAGGGAGGCAACAGCACTTCTCTGGTTTCAATCCAACCCTGAAGCTCCACTGAAATCCACAGGAACCTGAGCAGCAACAGCACAGCGAGTGGAAATCGGGGCATGCAGGGCAGAAAGGAGGGAGAGCAAAAGAAAAGGAAACTAAATTAAGGTAGAAAACTGGCAGCTTTTTCCCAAAAGGTCAACACACCTGTAACCAAAAACCCTGTAAGGTGTCTGCATCTCATTAAGCTGATTTCTCCGTGCTGAAGTGAAAATCTGTAAGCAAAGGCAATATTTAGAGGAAAACCAGTCAATCAGTCACTCCCTCCACCAGGATCTGGCCTGTATCACCAAGCAAACTTGAGAGCAGTTTCCCGGTGATTATTCACCACTGAATGTGCCCATTTCAACAACAGGAAATTTCAGACAGCCCTGCTATTGAAAAATGAAACACCATAATAAAAACTAACACAAATATTCAGTACTCCAGAGTACTTCACACACGTGAAGTGCTGCACAAACACTAATTTCCCCTAATCATCCCAGGTATGTATTATTAATACACCATTACGCAACTGCTGCAGATTCCCGTTAGTTCCTTTGCTCTCTTCTCTTACTCCTCTTTTCCCTCTCACACGCAGAACATTTCCCTCTGATTTGTTTGCTCTCCTCCTTTTCCTCCTTCAGAGTTTCTTACCCACCTACTCTGGCCTTGTGCTAAACATTTTAAGACACACAGGGCTGTCTGCACACAGGTTCATCCCATCTACCTGCATCACTCACACATGATATTCCACTTCAGAGGATTTATTTTTTTTTTTACTGGATAGATTCATAGGCTGCATAGCAACACTCACCAGAACCATGCAGTCACCTGCCAACAACTAAAACCACAGCTAATGATATCTGCACCTGCTTCCCCACCAGCCACTTCTTTTGGAAAGGGATAAATAACAAATTTTGGAGCGCTGGAGCTGAGTAATAAAGCAACAGTCACAGAGTGGCCCTATGATGACAGGATAAATCTACCACAACAAATGCTGGTGACCAAGTGGTCTGTGTTCATCTGGTTTTACAAGGAATTGGAATTCATCACAGGTAATACAACCTGTAATTTCTACCCAAACTTTGGAAGCCTTCACCAATTTTAACACAAATTCAGCAGTATCACCTGACACCACTCACATTACAACCCAAGTACCTACACAAGGCAAATTTTCACTTGCACACACACACAATATTGCAAATTTCATCAAGCACATTAGTCCCCTCTTTGCTGACTTAGACTATAACTCATCAATAACTGCAGAACTTCTCAGGGCAGACACTAAGTTTACAGAATTCTTTCCTCTGAGGCAGCACTTTTCAGGGCAGTTTTTAAAATGCTAAGCTACATCTATTCATCAAAATTGTTTCCTTCAGATGAAAACAGCATTACAAGAAAAAGGATGACTTGTTTCCATCCCTGGCCAAAAGCACACAAACAGAAAAGATTTAAACACCTTCAGGGAATGGCACAGACCCAAGAAGGATTTCTTTAAGCATCTGATATGCCAAAAAATCTGAGGTATTAAGTAAAAATATTAAGAGGGTGTCAATATTCAACAAGATCTGCCAGCTTTATTTTAATTAACGGGGGTTAAAGTTTCAATTAAGAAATGTAGGCATAATTGTTTGTCTCTCCAGAGGCAGGTAAAGGTATCCTTGAATTACCTGTAAACTGAGTGACTCTCCAGTGTGAGTGACTCCACAGGCAACAGAATTTCAGGACAAACCTCCTTTCCCAATAAAACTCACAATCAGATGATTTCTAAACTGAACTGAGGCAGCAGTGAAGAAAACACAGTATGTGCTCTCTAACCCTCCCACAAGTGGGCTGCAGCAGCACAGAGGCCTCTGTGCCCCGGCAGCACCGTGATCCCAGTGTGGAAGTGCTCCACACACTGTGCCAGCAGCACTGACACAGCAGCCAGCCCCACCCTGGGAAAGGCACTCCAAATGCATCCAGGATCCTCACAGCTTAATGGAAAGACAGGCACAGCCAGGGTTTGCACAGAGCTTCAGCTGTTGTCATTCCCTTGGTGCTTAATGGACGTTGGGTCCTTTTATTCATCAACATTTTTTACTCGCAGATTTTTAATTTCCCTTCCTTTTTCGGGTTTACCTACATACACAACATTAAGACAGTTTTCTTCCAGAAGAGATGATGCTCAAAAGCTGACACCAAAATAAAAAATTAGGCAAAAAGCAGAGACCCAGCTTCTCTCCAAAGTCCATCCCAGAAAAAAGGCTTCCTGGCTCTCCTCCACTTCCTCCCCAGCGAGATGCCCCCACGAACAATCTCACCCAGGGCTGCCAGCAGCTCTTAAAGAGCCCTCATGGAAAACACAGCCAAGAGAAAATTCCAGTGTCCATTTATCCTGTCTCACATGGCTGTGCATAAAGAAAAGGGCCAGGACTCTGCACTGGGGCAACAGCTCAACATCCTCCATCATCAGATAATGGAATAAACATGTAAAAGGTCAAAGTAATAAATTAAGCAGGGCCAAGACTAGGTGAACACTCCAGTATCTGACAGGAATATATCATTCCTGGGGCATTATTACATTCCCACAATGTATTCTTACAATACACTTGTAAAGTCTGTGCTGCCACATCCATTTCTCACACTCTTTCCATCGGTTTAACTTCCCTGAAAACACATTGGGATTTTTACTGTCGTGTATTTGTGACAACGTAAATATATTCCTCGTGTAGTTCTGTCAATTAGTCTGGCACCAGGGTTTGCTGCACTGCAAATATTCAGCATCATGACTCACACAAAGCTTGTCAGTTTATCCTAGGAGCATGTTTGGTGTAATCTGCCAGCTCCTGGTGATTTCTTGGGACCTTTTCCTAGCTTTTACAGCTTTTTGGCACAAATAGCTCATTAACTGTTTTCTTTGAAGACAAATATGTTGAACCTCTCTAATAATTTCCTCTGCCAGTATCTCTTTCTGAGCTTGCTGAACCTCAATTCAAAAGTTTTAAACATCCTGCAAGCTTTGATTTCTTGCCAATGTTGTCTTCTGCTTCTACACTGGATTTCTTCACAGTCCTTACAGTTATCTCCACCTTGCAGTGGTATCCCATGACTGGTTTTGGCCCTGATTCCTAAAGACCCCCAACTCACACTTATTTCTTGTTTTCTTTTCCTCAATGTCATGGTAGGGTTTTTTTTAAAGTGCTGATATTTTCAAACAATCACCCAGAAGATGGTTTAACTGTTTCTAAAACTGCCTTATTTAACTCTATTTTTCATGCATTTTAATCCTAAAAACATACTGGAGGGTTTAGCATGTTTAAAAGATCAAAATAATCAATACCTCCATAAATGTTAGGCTCAAATTCTGAAGACATCTGCCAGATAAGATTTACAAAATGGTTTAAGTTTTCCTCTCTTATTTGTTGGAAACTTTCCAAAATAGTGCACTCAGAGCAAAGTAAGTTTCTTAGAAGTTGTATTTTACAATTCCAGAAATATTTAATTTGTGGCCTTCTTCAACAAAATGCCAAATGTATAAAAGTATTTACCACCTCTCCAACAAAAAAAAACCCCAAAGCAAGACACAACACTGGGGTAGAATCAGGTTTACTCAGATTAACTGACACTGATTCTTCAAAGCACAACATTTCAGATAAGATTCACCTCTGAAATATTAAGATTGGAGTTTTTCCCCCTGGAAAAACTTTCTATTTCATGACCAAGCATGTTTAGTAGTAAATTCAACCTAACAGAACTCAAAATTCAAGCTTTAAATCAATTAATTTCTAAGTCTTAAAGATATTAAAGAAAACTGACAATGAAGTGGTGTTAAGCCACAGTGGGGAAAAAACAGTTTTAATTTCCTGTAAAAGGTTTTAGTGCAGTTCTGGCTACAAGTTTAAGTTATCTATAGGAAAGCACATTTGAGAAAGCCACAGGTAATTTTTTATTTATTTTGGGTTTTTTTCTAAATGCAAGCCTGCCCTCTTGTGTGAGCCTGAGGTTTAGCACCACTACAGGCAGGGAGAGAGGCAGGAAAACCAGAGCTGCCTCTGGACTCTCCAAATAACACAAACCCTGCAGTGCTCTGCTCTTGGCTCTGCTGCTTTTGCTGCACAGGAGACACTCAAAGCAGCTGCTCATAACCTAATGCCCTCTCTGCAACAGGAATAAAGTGCTTTCTATTTTGCTAATTATCTGGGTGAATAAAGTAGACCCAACTTGCAATATTTAAGTGCACAGGTAATTTTGGAATTAGTCTCTTCCATTGCTTTTTCTACACATTCAGTAGAGACAAAAAGCAAAAAGGTTCTTCTCTGTCTGACTGTGACAAGTAAAGAAAGGGAAACCAGCCAAATCATGGGAGTTTCTGTTTTGTTTCTTAACCCTTCTCCCAGTCAGTGTGTGAAGGCAGCTACTCCCTTGGGAGGAGGAGGTCTGAGGCACAAGTAACTTGAAATTCAAAATGTTTCATCCCCCACAAAAGTCAATAGGAAACAACACCTACTTTCTAAGGTGCTCGTGCTCCTTCAGGAATAGTTCTGTTCTTCTGTTGTTCACGCCAGACCCGCTTTTATACGACCTAAAACCCACCAAAACAGAATCCTGTCAGAACCTCAATAAAAAAACCCAATTCAAGGAACTTCTTTTGCTTTACTCAGAGCATGGACAAGTGAGCTGTGCCAAGTATTCTCCTCCAGGAGGGTTTCCACCTTCTCCCTCCAAGGACAGCCCCACTCCACTGCTGTAACAAACAGAACTTACTCGATATCCTTCCGTACCGATCCCAAGAGATTCTCCCTTTCTCTTATTGCCAAGAAGTTCGCTTTGGTTTTGTGGAATTCGTGTGTATAATCCTGTAATAGAACAGTTATTCCAAAATTAGGATCCTGAGGTTTAACAACACAACATACCCATGGAAGATCCAACCACCTTTCAACTGCCAACTGTTCTCTAATTGCAAGACCAACTTATGAAATGAGCAGCAAAACTGGCTGGAAGCTGAAGCAAAGTATTTTTAAAACTCACTGTTTTTACAGTAGTCGCTAAATTTGATAGCTACAGACAAGGTCATGGAGGGAAATCCACTGTAATTCCTTCTCCCAGTTTCATATATCCTCACCTTTCTGATGAACTGGTTTGTGTTGGAATTTCTCCTTACTGGTTCTGTCAGAAGATCTAATAAAACCTACTTGTTTAGTGTGGTGAAGATCTTCTTGGGTTTATTTTGCTGTTACACCAGATGAAAAAAGTATTCTCTGAACAATCAACATGACTTCTTTATGTTCAAGTTGCAACTTTACATTTTAAACCATTTCAGGCAGTTGGTACTTCTCAAAAAACCCCCAATTCAACTGGCAACTGGTGTCCACCAAACCCATCCCATTCATATAAATGCTGTGGCTTTTACAAAACACTGTGCTTTTTACCCTGTGCATTGCACAGGTACAAAGCAGAAATCAAATTGTACATGACCAGAGAAAAAAACCCATGCATTTTAACAGTGCTATGCCATGAAAACATCACCTCTGTGAAACATGGTTAGTTTACAGCACTAACTAGTAGCTTTACCCAGCACACCTCCTTCAACTCACTTGAAAAGCTTAGAAGGTTTTACAATCATGTCTTCTGAAGTGTGATTATTGCTACATGACAAACCACACAGACAAGGTGAATCATTGCAGCACCTTCCCCCTTTTGCCACATAAACCCACCCACATAAGACAGCTCCCTTTACTGCTGTTTCTTAGCTAAGTACTAGTCACCAATATGACATAAAAAGTGCTACTCATTTCAACTCAGTGTTCAGAGGGTGCCTGGAGTGAAGAAAAGTGAGATGGGATCAGTGGTGTCTGAACCTCCAGGTCAGATACTCCAGCACGCTGTGATATCAGCACTGATAACTATTTTAAACCATTAAAATTATTAAATTATGTTAAAGAAGCAACCCAAAGGCAGGGAGGAGGCCTGTTTGTTACCTGCAGGATGTCTCTGTGGCGCTGCAGCGTGTGCATCAGCGCCGCATTCAGGGACGGCACACCCGCGCTGTTGGTGTACTCTGCCATTTTGTCATTTATCCCAGTGAGCTACAGGAGGGAAAACAACACCAAAAAACATGAAATGGCTCATTCTTGTAAGAAAAATACAATGCACAACCTGAAGGAGTCAGCTGGACACGCACACCTCGTCCAACACCCGCACTCACATCTCCAAACGTCCCTCACGCAAACCGGGAGCGCGGCATTTCCTAAAGGCTGCAGTAGAGCCACAGCAACTCCAGTTACCTTTCCCAGAAGTTGTTCAATCTCCACGGCCATGGTCTCAAACATTCTGTCCTGGCTTGAGCCATTTAAGAGAGGAGTTGTGTCAGAGCTAAGGAAAAGGGGAGAAGCAGTTACTGAAAAGTGCATCATTCCACGAATGCAAGAAATAAGGAAACAACGGGGACAGCGGTTGGAAAGCTCCACTACCCAGGTTTCCTAGAGGTGAATTAAGCTCAGGAAAACTACATTTTCTTATCACACATGCCTATAATTCTTATCTGAATGGATGACATGGTATCACCTGGGGGAAATACAATCTCTCCTTGGAAGACATGCTTGACACCACAAACCTTTGTCTGGCACCAACGTCCATCTCTCCCCAACTTTTAAACTTGATGTATTTATTTACTGGCAGGAGGGAGCACTGCACTGTTACAGCAACGTAATTACACCTTAATAACATGGTGTTAGGACAACCCACTGACCTATTAAACTCCACAGAGCAACACACACAATTACAGTTTCACACACCTTCCCTATTTGCTTTTTAAGATAAACTAAACCACAAGGAAAAGTCACATCTAAGACCAGCCTGTTGAAGTGTGGCAACTAAGAACCCTCAGAGACAACTCATGGCTTTTGTAATCTGCCTTAACCTGAGTAAGAGAAGTAAATTTTGCACAGGACAGCAAAAATAATGACAACAATTAGATTGCACATCAAGTAAAAGCACAGAGCCTGAAACAAAAGTGAAACTAAGAGCTCTGGTGCTCTTAGGCTTCCAGAACCAGAAATTCAGGGAAAGGTTCAAAATGGATTAATTCAGCAAATTAAAACAAAAAATAAAAATCAATACACACACCCCTACAGTAATCACAGGCATAACTGATACAGTTAATAAACAAAGAATAGCATTTTTTAAAGGTTGCACTCGGACAGAGAAGTTGATAATTCCTGCTGTGGAACTGCAGGGAAGAGCTCACCTTTGGCCCCCAATATAGAAAGACTGGAAAAGTTTTATCAAAGTAATTCTTCAGTCAAACATGAGTCTGACTAAAGCAAACAGAAACTACTCATGTATATGCACAAGTATATCGGGTTCATATATACACATATAAAAATATATGTGCACCTCTCATCGTTCTCATTAACATGCCCAGGTCCCTGAAAAGCTCCTGCTAGTTAAATACAATAAAAACTGTGGAACAAGCTGATGTAATGAGCATCAAGAACTTCTATCACCAGTTCCCACTGACCCCACACAGACTGAACTTTAAACTCAGCTCTCCCCAGTGACATGTCACCCACAGCCCTTCCTGACTCACATCCCGAAATCACATCAAGACCAACACCAGCAGCAAGTGCTGAAATGAGCCACAGGTGGGACCAGCATTCAGCAAACGATAAAAACGAACCCAGCACCAGGGGCAGCGTTTAAAACATAAAGAAACGGGCTTAGTACCTATACCTGTCGCGCCTTCCGTCTCGGCCGCTGCTGTAGCTGGTGCAGAGCTTGCTGAAGGAGACCAGCTTCAGGTCCAGCTCGTTCTCCAGCTGCCTCGCCTGTTTCCTGAGATCTGCGAGGGGCAGGGGGACAGTCACGGACCCGCCTGGGGCCCCCCCGCCTCGGGGGGTCCCGGTCCCACAGACCGCCCGGGAGCCCCGGGGAGGGGAACCCACAGGGGAAGGGGGACCCTCATGGCTGGGGGAGCGCCCCACGCCCGAAGGGGGGCACGGCTGAGCCCCCCCAGCCCTGCCCCACAGCCGCGGGGCTCCGCCGGCACCGGCGCCTCATGGCTGACGGGCCGGCACCGCCCGCGCCCGTCGGCCCCCGGGAGGTGAGTAGAGGGGCTCCGACGGCGGTCCCGCCGCGCCGTGCCCGGGCCGTGCCCCAAGGAAGCCCCGCAGGGCGCGGCCGCCCCGGCCCCGTCGCCCCCGGCCCCACTCGCCTTCCCAGTAGTTGCTGCTCCCCGCCGCCATCTTTGTTGTCCAACGTCAGCCGCGGGCCAGGGCCCGCCGAGACGGGCGGGACGGAGCGGCCCCCGGCACGGGTGGGCCTCCCGGTGCAGCGCCACCCAGCGGCCTGGCGGACACAGCGCCTCCGCCGGGCGGGCTGCGCCGCTCCAGACCCCATCCCAATCTCCCGGTGCAGATCCTGCTGCTGCTCCCCCCGACCCTGATCTCCCGGTCCAGATCCCGCTCCCCTGGTCCCGATCCTGCTCCCGAGCCCCCGGTCTCGGTCCCGCTCTTCTCCTCGGCCCCAGTCCGGTCCACTGATACCAGTCCCCCAGCCCCATTCCCCTGATCCCTGTTCCCGATCCCCCGGTCCCGCCCAGCGCCCTCCTCCCAGCCCCGATCCGCCCCTGCCCCGCAGCAGCAAGAACGAGAAAAGCCACGTGGACATCAAAATAGCTTTATACAGATTATTGATCTCAGTATAACAGGTAAAAAACAGGCGGCGGTCGAGGGCAGAGCCGGGCCCGGCCCCGCGCCGCCCCCTCCCCTCCCGCTGCCAGGAATCGGCGATTCAAGTCCCTTTTAAAATTACATTTGAAGGCACAAGTGCACGGAACGACAGCGGGGACCGGCTCCTCGGCCCAGGCGGACGCACGGACGGACAGACGGACCGAGGGCTCGGGGGAGCCGCTCCTGCCTTCCCAAACTCCTCAGGAACAGCCCCAGCGCTTGAGAAGCTCTGAGCACAGAGCCGGGGCCAGAGCCAGGCACCCCCACCTGATCCTGCTTTCGTGGGAAAAGTCTCACACGTTTGCAAAACACCTCAAATCCACTCACCTTAAATATACACACCTACTCCAAGCTAACTGCAAAATGCACTCTGAGGGAAAGGGCCAGGACTTATTGCTAGAGGGACAAAGCACAGCCAGCTCTGCCCGTTACCTGCTGCCAGAGCAAACAAAGCCCATGCAGAGCCCTAAGAGCCATTTGCAAACTCGACTTTAAATAAACCTACTGTGTCTCTTGTTAAAGGAGGAACAGGTCAGAGATGAGGCAGGATTAATGCTATTGTGTGCTGGTGTCCTGCAGCCCAGTACACATGGAAAAGGGACATGGCCCAACACTAAAACTAATACCCTGCTCAGCATGATGAGCTGGGAACAGGCACAGAGATGTTCATGGTTCCTGCAGAATGAACAGGACAGGGGGGACAGAGTGTGGGCAATGCTCAGCCCCATCTCCCTGTTCCCAGCACACCACCTCAGCCACACCTTTTCATGTTTCTTGCAGTAGAATTCCCTGTGGAACAGGGAAGAAGGTACACTCGTGACTAAGGGCTATCTCTGGGCCTCCAGATAGCTGCACAAAACCAGATGAGATGACGAGAATGACAGCACAGCCATGTGGTTCAGGAAGAGATGAGGAACAACCTCTTCTCCTCAGGTAACACGGTCCAACAGCCTTAAAAGGGGAACACACTGTGCTGTTCCCCCACAGGAGACCAGGTCAGAGCCCTGCAGAGCAGACCCCATCACATATTTGAGTGCAAACACCCCTACCATGGACACCACATGAGGCTTTCTCTAGTGGACATCCCCAGGCTGCTGGAGGACAGAGCAGCTCAGGGCAAACTAGAGGCCTAAGGCTCCTGCACCCCAGAGATCAGGTCAGTGGGGTAAGAATTAAAGAAGAAAACGAGCAGCAAGAAAATAAGTGCCTATTCTAACCCCAACCTTCTGCCCAGAAAGCACAGCAACATCAGAGATGCACAAAGGCTTTAGACATCAAACATTTCAGCTGTTCTTCCCTTCTGGACATCCCTTCTATTCCCCACAAGTCTTGGGGATGTGTGCTGCAGCTCCTCTTTCCAACTTCCTGCCAAGTGCTACACAACAGAATTTGGCTGCTTTTCCCTCCTCCTTCAGCACCATTCAGCCCTTCCTCACACTGTGCCCCCAGGACCCACAGCAGCCTCAGCTGCAGTCACACACAGAGGTGGAGCTCCTGCTCTACACTTCAGGGACGCTGCAGGAGCAGAACAGAACCAAGCCAGCAGCTAATTTGCTGCCTGCCATCACTAGGGCTTGGTGACTATTACGTGGAAATTGGCAAGTGGTGCAGTTTTTCTTCAAAATTTAGTGCTAAAGTTGGGCCATGGATACTCCCATGACCTCTCCCTGCTGCTCCAATACAAAGCAGTGGTATTCAGATGTCACTGTTTCCTCCTGAACAGTGGTGGATTTGAGCAAAGCTGATCAGGTGGAGCAGTAACTGATTGCTTTTCTACAAATCAGTGGATCCATTCCCTTAGAACAACCTTCAGCTGTTCTTGCAGACACTGCACTGTTGTAACATTAACATGAGATCCCCCCAAAGCCAAGCCTATTACACAAACAAAACACAACCAGGGGTGATGGGGATAAAATTTCTTTCTTCCCCAGAAGTCAGGAACAGCCCTGTGGCAGAGCTGGCAGGCAATGGAACTCTGTCAGAGTTCACTGACGCTCTTTCTCCAGCTCACATCAAAAATGATGTCACGTCCTCCAGCTTTCAGGATGCCAAGTCACTCCCTGAAACTAATGACACATCAGAGGTGCTCTACAACCACTGCAGATCACAGCAGGCCACAGCATCCCACAGTGGGAAAAGCTCCAAGGGAAGAGCTGAGAATCAAAGGCTTTTTTTTTTTTTTTGGTCTTTTTCCAAGGGCTGCCCTGCAGAACGTGGAGTCACCTGAAGGATGTGGCTTCCCCCAAGCACAGAGTGGAACACATGAAATCAAAACAGGTCGAGAAACCTTTTTGGAGTGTTGTAACCACGACCGCAGGCAGGTCTTGGAGCACTTCCCCACCACCTATTCCCTGTGCTGAGATGCTGGGGAAGTGCTAGAAGCTCTGCTGGCCACCTTGTTAAGCTGCCTTTCAAACCACATCACGTGATCCTCCAGATCTTGACCCAAAAATGTAACAAACCCATGTCCTTATCCCAGAAACAGCCTCCAACACTCACTGATTTGCACGTACACAGGGACAGAGCAAACAGAGGGAAGTTGGGAGCTGTCACCTGCCCCTCTGGAGGACACATCCTGAAGCTTAATGTCTCAAAACTGAACCAGAGGGACTGCCCCCCCCTCCACCGGCTCTGGTCCATGGCAACCTCCTTTGCTGCCCGGGAGGTGTCAGTGTTTGCTGGAGTACAGTGTTTCTTCTTCAGTGTCTGTTTCATCCTGGAATTCGTGGCTCAGGAGGGACTTCTTGGAGCCAGTGGACATCATGCGGATCTCGTCCTCGTAGTCGTCGTGGTGCTGCCGGAGGCGGTGGAAGCCATCCTTGTGTCTGTTGGACTTGATGGAGCAGACACACCAGATGATGCAGGCAGTGAGGACCAGAGCAGACATACTTGCACCTGCAAGAGAGAGGACACTAATGTTAATGCCATGTTCCCTCACCACAGAGGCTCCCAGGGCTTGATCCCTCTTCCCTCCTACAGTCACAACCACTTTCCTCACCTCACTGTGACCCTGCTCCTTCCTCCTAGGCCATGGAAGGCGGGAGAGTTGATCCCAGAATGGAACAGCACTCACTTTATTTTCTGTGCCTGCAATCTAGGAGACTATCATCAAGCTCCTCTGAAGACCACTGGGTCTAAACTCTCATCCCCCCAGCAGCTTCCACCTTGCTAACATAATCTAATCTCTTAATGCTCACCTGGTGCCACACCAGCCAAAGAGACGTTGGGGAAGCAACCAGATCTCCCAGCTCTACATGCACAAGTTCTCCCCATTCCAGGCATCTCAAAGTACATTGTGGAGCCCTCAAATACCTGCAACACACTCCACTTCCACCCTCCCTCCTGCTAGCCCAGCATCACCAGACCCAAGGGCCATTGGACCAGATTGCATGGAAAAGTGTGTGTTCAAAAGGGAAAGCTGGAGATGGTTTAAGTCTGAAGGCTGCTAATCAAAGGCTTTGAAGGGTCACCCTCAGCACGAGCTGGTACAGAAAGCAAAGCTCAAAGCTTTGATAAAAAGCGTCACTTTACCTGCAACAGTTATAACCAGCTCCCTTGGCAGTCCAAAAATCCTGTTTTCTGTGTCAAATATTATGAACACAGAGCTGGGTGCATCATGACGTACAAAGACCTGCACAAAGACATGAGAGATTAGATCACCTCAGAGTTTTCACCTGTGTTGGGTGTCCAGACATGAGAGACACTTGTCATCTGCCCAGTCAGCAAAAACAAGTGCAATGGAAAGAGAAGCCACTGCTCCAACAACCTGCTGTGCTGGCAAGTTATTCTCCAGTTATTCTGGAAGTTATAGAAGTTATTCTACCAAGGCAGAAAACAGCAACCGATGGCACATAATCAGCACCTAAACAGGGAAGCCTGTATGTGCAGGGAGTGGGGGAAGGTCTCTGACAAGGACATTCACGTACCTTGACGTGTTTCTGCTGGTACCCATTGGCTATTGCATCGATGCTGTGAAAACCTGGAGCCAGGAGCACGTGGAAATAGCCCCCTTCTTTAGTATAGACCCTCAAACCTTCATTCAGAACAATGGTAGCTTTAGCAATTGGCTTGCCACTCTTGTCTTGGACAATCCCATGCACTCCTTTATGAACCTGAAATGAAGCATTTCAGACACTTCACGTTCAGATCCAAGCGCATGGTGCATTTGCAACTAAAATAGTGTCCAACCTTCCCCCTAGAATACAGTCCCCTCCCCAGCCCTGACCCCCACAATAAATAACAGTGCATGACACTGCAAGGCAACACAGCACAGATGTTTAACTCTTGTGTCAACACATGTCCTGGTCACTTGCTGCCTCTGTTCAATTCGTTCCTCATACAGTTTAAATTACAACCGTCTGTAATTACACAGCACCAACAAAACCACAAAGACTCTCCACGCTGTTCTCTTCCTCTCCCCCTCCCCACTACCTTCACTCCTTGCCAGAATTCCCTCCCACAGGCTGCAGCTCACCTCCACAAGCATGCTAAGGAGAGATTTCCTGTGGTCTGCCCACAGGCCAGGAAGCTGTCCAGCACTCGGGAAGTAGCAGCAGCTGGTATAAACAGTGATCTCAGGACAATGACCAAATGTCATGCTGAAATCCTGCAAAGAACACCACCACAGTTACACAAAAAAAAAAAAAAAAAAAGAAGTATTAAAAAAGCTTTGCAAAATGCAGCCAAAGGCAGGGAAGTTTCACCCATATATCCGAAAAAATATGCTTTTATTGGTTGTTTAGCAGACATGGAAAGCCTTGTGCCATGCAGCAGTACCTTCATACTTCCCAAGTGACTGTGCCATTCTGAGCCACGGATCACACCACCAGGAATATTCTCATCTGTGAGAGCAAGAACACAACTGTCAGACAGAGCTGCTCCAGCAGAGTCTACCACAAGCTGATGGGGGGTTAAAAGATTCAACCAAACATACCTGACTTATTTGGACAGCCTGGCTGGCCCAAGTGCATCATTGGGTGGTTGTTTGCATACAGAGATGCCAAATGCTTTAGTGTTTCTTTGTTCTCCACTACAACGAGAAAAGTGAGACTTTGAGAGTACAATTCCCATTCCCATTCTAACCCCATGATCCTGTACTAAACAGCGACATACATTGTTCCAGGGGCATTCCTGATTTCCTCTGACACTGAGGGAGTGCCTTAAAAGCAGACTTTACACTGGCTTTGGCAGAAGACAAGTTGAAATACTGTTGTAGGAATAGGAGTTGTAAGTGTTCTGATCCCTAGCTGAACCCTGAGAGGTTTTATAGCTTTACTTACAGACTGTCAACTCCACACACAAAGGGCTGAAAACAAAGGAGGCTACAGAACACCAGCAGCACAAAAGGCTCTTAAACCACGGGGTCACATGAACTTCTGGACAGACAGCCCCAGGGTAACTGTGCACTCAGTCATACCTGCCTGGGTTGGCTTATCATATGGGTAGGTGACAAGAAGGGATCCTCCATCCAGGGCCACAGAGAGGCTGAAATCCTGCTTCAGGATCAAGTTCTCCACAATGGCTTTGGTCTCAGGCTCTCGTGACCCCGAGTACCGGGTGTAATTACCTGTAAATAAGAACAACAAACAGAACCAGTTTCCTCAGCTGTTTGAGAGGCCAGAGGTACATCCTTTATGTCTGAAATTAAGTCTGCTGCACATATTAAAAAGTATCTGTTAGATCTCAGCAGATGCACCTGACTGATCAAGTAGAGCACCCAGTCCTCACAACCCACAGGGGGAATTCATCTGCAAAGCTAAACAGATGTGAAACATCACTACTTCTCCAGGCTATTTAGTTCTGTGTTGCAGAGGGTATTTCATGTGCGTCTGCTCACAACAAACAATGTCACAGAACTGACATTTTGTGAAGAAAGCATTTGGGATGATCCCAGCCCAACCTGGGCAGAGAACACTTCCTCCTCAGGAAGAGTGGGCATAGCACTGATACAGTGCTATGGATACAGTTACATGGAAACCAGAAAAGCATGAAAAAAGGAGACTGTTTCTGGGAAGCACGAACAGAGAGCATTTTTACAGAGATGAAAGAAATCAATGAAGAGTAAAAATATATCAGACCTCTGGATTATTCCTAAAGAACTCTGCTTTGCCTCTTGCACATAAGAGACTGCAGACTGCTGTCTGTAAGGGGGATTCAAGCTGTGCTGCCTGGGCTCCAGGGCAGGAGCTCTGCCCTCTTTACGGGCAGACCCTGTAACTGAACAACACCACCCAACTCCAGAGCAGTTGGCAGCAGCCTGCATTTCTGCAGGGACGCTACACATCACTGCTTTAGTCTGCTTTACTTGTGAAGTCTGTGTCCAGATCTCTGCCATGAGCGTTAGTCCGGCCTACGTTGGACGTGCAGCCCCTCTCCTGGGCGATCTCGCGTCCGTCTGGGTTCAGGGAAGGCACAATCACAATCCGTGTCCGGTCAATCAGCTGAGCAAAAGGAGAAACAGTACATAAAGTACAATTAGTAGGGTTCATTCTCTGGACAGCTCATTTCCCTGGAGCTCACCCTAGGAACTGCAGTTTGAGGCTTCCATTCACTCCATGGATCCCTGTTACACATGGGATCACCGCAAGCCCCAAGCCAGCGTTAGTGAGATGGGTCCCTCCCAGTGAGCACTGCTGCCTCAGGAAGGCTCAAGGTGCTCCCTTGCATTGGTCCCTCACCTTTGTAACAGCAGCGTTCTTCTTGTAGTTCATGCAGAGGAATTCTGCCAGTGTCAGGAGCAGCTCTGTCCCAACAGGAGCGTTGCCATGAATACCAGCAACAAAGCGGATCTTGGGCTCCTCAGGCTCGGACTGGTTGGGCTTGTTGGAGATTTCAAGGGACCAGATCTGACGGAACTCGACACTCTGACCCAAACTGCCAAGAGATGAGAAATGGGAGTGTCAGCTCAGGAACAGAGCTGCAACTCTAGCCTGAGCTCATGGAGAAATCCCACTGTGGAAAGGAACCCCCTTGAGAAGGCTGCAAAGGCAAGTGAAACACAACCACATCATGAGGGCAGATTTGCAGCAGCACTCAACAGAATTCACCAGGAATATCAGTTTGAACAGCAGCATCTGGGTAAGAGTGTATCCAGGACACCCAGTGCTCCATACATCTCCATATAGCCCATGAGATTAGGATAAATGTGGAACTGATGGATGTCTCTGTGCTGCCAGTGGTGGTTGTTGGTTTGGGTTTAGTTGTTTTTTTCTTTTCCTTCAGAGCAGGATACACCTGGACATCAAACTAATTTATCAAGCACCCAGTGTGGAGGACAAAAGAGGCCTGTTCCCAGTAATGCAGGAGCTGTTGCTACAGTCATGCCATTAAGCTGGCAAACTGAATGCAGGGAAAGCAGAGAACAGACTCAGGGCTGATGCAACTGCCAGGGACAATAGAGGCTACAGATCAGCAAAGCAGCCTTGGCACAAGTGGGGACAGCACATGAGCACATTGTGCCTGGTGACAACAAGCAAATGAGGTCCTGGGACAAAGGGATTTGTGCTTTCTAAAGCTGACAGAGGGTAAGGTTACAAAGGAAAGCAGAGGATGGCAGCAGCTGGTCTCCTGCAGGAGGGCAGAGACCTTGGCTCAGGGCAAGCTCACTCAAACATGTCTCACACTACTGAAATAAAATCTGGAGGCAGACAATGAAAAAAGGCCATCTGAGATTTGTAAGTTAAACCAGATCATTTTTGATGGGGGCTCTTTAGCAGGGTGGATATCAGAAAGGATTTAGAAAAGAAATGGAGAGCATGGAACAGAGATATTTGCAGAAGCCTGGGATGACAATGCTAGGAATATCACCAGCCTCAGGCACACCTGGGGAACCAAGAGCACTCCAGGTTTAAGTCAATAAAATGTCTCAGGAAAAAGAACACACATACAGTCCCTGCACCCATTGCCCTGCCACCATGTCCTTACATATGGGGCTCCCTCCATCTCAGGGAGCACAGGGAAGGCAAGGGATGAGCTCCCCATCCATGTTCACAGCTCACAATTTCACAACATCCCTACCCCAGGCTGCTGCTCAGGGAGGAGCTGAGCACTGCTCCTTTGTTTTCACCTGGTGAGATTTGTGATGTGTGGGTAGTTCAGGTAGAGGCCTCGGAGGAACTCGGAGAGGTCCTTGTACGGGCGGTACCGGTACGGAGCCACGTCCCGGGAGGAGGTGAGAAGGAGCCGCTCCAGACCATTCTCAGCAGACAGATCTTTGATCAGGGTCTCAAACTCCTTCTCGTTGGGGTTGCTGGTGTCTGGGGTGTTCAAGACCAGCACCTTTCCCTCCTCCACTTTGCTGTCTGTCCGTGAAAGGGTGAAGTTGACCTGCACCCCACCTTTGCTGCCAACTTCCACCATCTTAGTGACTGGATCATACCTGTCCAGGGAAAAGGAGGTACAAGGAAACATCAGGGATTTGAGACCTCAGACAACAGGCCATCCCTTCCTCACTACATTCTCACATGGGACTGCTATTGCTCCCCAGCCCTAAGTGAGAAGGGTGGAAAGAAGGAGCAAGAACAGTTCAAAAGGACCTGGGAACGGCTCAGGGCCCAACATGGCGTTGAGCTGCTTTTGGCTCAGGTGTTGCAGGGTTACGTGGCAGACTGGCAAGACAGCAAGTCAGGCTGCTTTAACACAGAGTTTTGGCAGCAGTTGAAGTGATGAAGTCATTTCTGTGGGCAGCTGCCTGGAAAAGAATTTCCCCTAAGGACACTGAGTTATCCACTCCTTCACCAGATCACCTCCAAACAAGGAAAGATTGGGATCGCACACCAGAGCCAGGTGAGCACTCTCTGACATCAGGGCAGAGAACTGCCTCTCTCTGCCCAGGCCAGAGGGCAGGAGAAACGCCCATTCCTACATCTGCTGCAGGCAGAGGGGCTGGGATACTCCTGACAGGGCAGTCAGTCACACAGCCGTTCCCCCTCGTGCCGTGGCTCGCTCACCCTCGGGCAGACGCTGTGATTTTGTACGTCCCCGGGACCAGGAGGCGCCAGTAGTCTCCGTCCTTGTAGGTGGTCACGGGGTGGTTGATGTCAGCCACGCTGATAGTGGCATTGAGAATGCCCCTCTTGTCCACAGCATCCAGCACAAAGCCCCAGACGCCGAGGTGAACCTGTGCACAGACCCAAGCTCTGCTGAGACACGGCCCTCGCCAACACCCACACCCCACCACCTCCCAGCCCGGGACTTCCAGCGTTCCCAGAGGAGCAAGGTGTTCCTAAAGGGTTCGGGTAGCTGGCCAGTAGCTGGCATGGCCAAAGATCACCTGATGAGTACAATGAGCAATTGTTTGGCTCAGGGTGCCAGCATGGCATTCTCTGCTCCACACCTTTGTTTGCACACCCCAGGTGTGCAACAGCCCCGGTTCAGGTAGGAACAGCATGTAAAGACCACTCCAGCCTAGGGAAACCCAAGGTAGTGGGACATAAAAAGGCCACACCTGGATCACCTGGCTGCTATTTCCATATAGATTTTTGGTATGTTGAGAAGGAGGGGAGAGAAGGAGTTGTGACAGGTTCTGATGGGGGTGATTTCTGTGGAGCAGGTACTTGGTCCGGCCAGCAAGCAGCACTTGCTTCAGCCTGTTCATTGTGGCATGTCTAAAACAAACCCCAGAGGCAGCTCACACGATTGCCTGAGGTCCAAGTGTCCCACCTGTTTCATGAACTGCAGCAGTGATCGGCGGTTCTGGGCCCAGTACTTGGGCAGTTCCTCAGCTTTTGGGTATTTCACACAGCCCAGCTCAATGGTCACTTCGAAGCAGTTTGTATGCAAGTAATTCCAGTCCTGCATCCCACCTACAACAGGAATGTAAAAAGAATTTTGACAAGGTCTTCTGAAGTATCACAGTTAAAACAAAATATCAGACAGATGAAGTACAAACTTGAAGGAAGAAGGTTTTTACACAGGGCAGGATTCAAGCTTCAAAGGGATGCCAAAAGAGCATCCTTCTTGTAAATACCTTTCATGCTAATAAAGTGCTGTAAAATTTTATGAAACCATTTTGCTAATAGCCAGGAAAACTACACTATAAATTCCTTCCCCCAGGAATAACTTTATCCGGGTACATTATTTAAGAGATTATAAAAGAAGCCTGAGTCCCATTAATCTGGGCTGACCAGTGCAGAGCTCCTGACTGATCAGACTAAATTATTTAAGCTGCACATGCATTAACTTGCAGAGAAACAGCGCAGGAGATTTAAGGTGTACTTTACCTGGAACATTGTACCACTGAGCCCCATTAGTGATGCCATGTGGGAAGTACTCAGTGGGGTACATATCCTTACAAGGGCTTCCCTGGTACATCTTTGCATTTTCCTATAAAACAAGATGCAACATGTGAAGCTGAGTCTGCACTCCACAGCCACTGGCACTTCTGTGCTACCATTAGTCACATGCTTGGTGTTACCAAACAGAGGTTCACATAGAGGTGTGTTTGTGTGGCTGCAGCACCAACTGCACCCACACCCAAACACAACCCAGATATTCTTGCCCTCCTCCCAGCCAGTTAACAGCATTTTCCAACACTCTTCAATGTGTTGTTCCCTGAGCCTGCAGAGAGCTCTCCTCCCTCAGTGCCTGCAGGTGGAGTGTGCTGGACATCTCTCATGGAACAAGAGTCTCCTGTGGGACCCTTCTGCTGTGCCTGCAACACCAGGCACCCACAGTCCCTGTGCCCACCTCCGCCAGCTGCTCAGGAGGTTCCCTGGAGTTCACCCAGCAGGATGAGCCCATGATCCTGTTAGAACCTTACCTTGGAGTAGGCAAGTGCCAACTTCTGGAACACAGCATCGTCTGGGGATTTACTGTATATGGCAATTCCTTGCTCATCGTCATCAAAGGGGTAATTAACCACCAGAGAACCTGCAGGCAAAACAAGCTTTGGCTCATACTTGTGTGCTTTCCCAGTCATCCCTCAGCACAGTAAGGGTAATTATTCTCCAGCAAGTGCCAAGTCCTCTGTTTCTCAGGACTTGGCATCAAATAAAGAATTAAGCCCAGTGAATAGAAAAGATAACAGAAGCACAGGAAGAGATAACACCACATCTAGACAGCAAGGTGAACCAAAGCCATAACACATCAAAGCTTTGGCTCCTACACGAAGGAGGGCTGAGCACAACCACATAATAATTGCTTTCACAGGGAAGTGAAAGCAAGGGGAGGAATTTCCTACAGCATGCATGATGCTTTTGACCCAAATGATGCAATTTTTCAGCCTTCTGGAGTTTGTTGCTGAAGGTTTCCCTAAGGAAGCTGTACTAATAGCACCATGAAACCCCAGACACCACCGCTGCTGGAGACCTGCCAGCCCCCTCATCCCCACACACAGTACTTCTGCACTAGAAACAAAACATGCTGGCACAAAGCAACCACCTGCAAGTTACCACAGCTACAAGCCAGCAGACAAACTGTCTAGGGAATTAGCTGTAATACACAGAGACTTAATTTAGATTATTCCAAAAAAGATAATTAAATTACAGCAAATTTCATAGTTCCGCCATGCGATTCAAGGCAGGGAATGCTCAGGATTGCGTTCACTTTATAAACACTGTGAAGCCTTTAACAGCCACAGCTCTGCATCCCATTCCCAGACCAGCTGCTGAGCAAGTGCTGACAAGAGTCCATCCCCATCTGCCATGATCACTCCCATCTGCTCCCTTCAGAGAAGTGGTTGGGATCTTCCCAGCAGCCTCTTTAACTCTCTACAAACGTGTTTGGGGACGTGGTTTTTCACCCTATGTTTCCACCTTCTCCTCCATCTTGCAGCAGGAGAGCTCCTGAGTGCACACCTAGGACACTGTGGAGATATCCCTGCAAACTCCCATCCCACAAACCCCAGCACAGAGGAAGGAGCTCGGTTTGGTCGTGGTACCTCCGTGCAGGTTTGCCGAGAGCACAAACGGGTAAGACTTCAACCAGGCCATGACAGCAAGAGTTTCTGGTTGTGGAGGGTCTGTCACGTGGACAAACTGATCTGGGAAGTTCCGGTTCAGGTCGTAGTTGTTGCTGTTGTTTCTGCCAACGGTACTTCCTTTGTCTCCTGAAAATTAAACACAAGTTCAAGCTCGTGCCCAGCGAAGCTCCCACTTCAGCACCAAGGCTTCACCCAGAGAGGGGCACCCACACTCTCCTTCAGGGAGTGACCTGCTCTGCACAGCAGTGCCTGGGGGCCCTTCCAGTGGGTGTTTGCCCAGGCTCTCAGTGCCACTGAGACCTCAGCCAGCAGAGGGGCACTGAACCATGAACAATCTGTGCAGCCGGATGTCGCGACCGCAGAAACCTCAGAGCTCCCCTTCTCAAACCAGCCGGACAAGTTCTTTGTTAGACCCGAGCAGAGCTCTGCTTCCAGCAAGTGGTTCTGGACAGACTTTGTTCTACCAATCTGCAAGGGCCACATAGTTTTAAGACTTCCCTGAAGGCTGTTTTTGCCAATTTCAACCTCATGATAAAAGTCTACGTTATCCATGGACAAGTGCTCTGCAGACAGCCTGGCTCCCGCGGCACATTTACTGAGAGAATGGACCAAAGCACAGCAAGGCAAGAGCTATGTCAAAGAAATGTAGTTTTGTAAAATAAGCCCTGGATTAGACACAAACCATAAGGGGACCCAAAGAGGGGCAGCATATAGCTCTGCTGAAGTGTAAGAGCTCTCTCCAACAGCTTCCACATCCATCAAGCACCCACATCCTGCAGTGTGTGTCCACCCACTCATCCAACAGCACCAAGCCCCTTCCCAGCCTTCTTGTGCAGAGAGCACATCTGCTCCAGCACGGCTTCCAGATTTCCCAGAGGTACCATGAACCCAAAAGGCTTATTCTCAGACCTAGAAACCCCACAGATATTTCAGCACAGACAGCAATACCTTCCTGGGATCTCTCATAGCCATCAGGGTTCATAGACGGCATGATGTGGATCCGTGTGCTCTGGACCAACTCAGTCACTTCAGGATCTGTGCCAAAGTTCTTGCAGAGGTACTCGATGAGGTTCAGGAGAAGCTCTCGCCCCACAACCTCATTCCCGTGCATGTTCCCGATGTACTTGAACTCTGGCTCACCTGCAGACACGCGGTCACACCAAAGAGACAATTACAGCCACTGCATTACAGCTTGGAGATATCTCACCACCCTGAGCATTGCTCTTGCAGGTTTTGCTGCAGGGTATTTACCTAGAATCTACCATTCTGCTCCCACACCACCAAAAAGAACAACGTCTCAGGGAAGCCTCTTGCTCCTTCTGCCCCCAGAGGTTCATGACCAGCACAGATGCCCCCAGCAATGCTCTTTAACACACAAGTGCCACCCACTGCACTTGCACTTTGTAAAAAGGATAAGCAAGGAGCAGTTCAGTCTCTATTGAGAGAGTTGCCAGCTCTACGCTCCCTTCTGCTCTGCCCACAGTCTCCCACTGCAAGGGGTCTCTCACTTGCATTTGTGCCTCGCTAAGAAGGATTTCCCACCTCACCTGCTTCGTGGACGCCGGGGTTGTCAGAGATCTCCATCACATAGAGCTCCCGCAGCTCCACGGACTTGCCCACGGAGTAGAGCCGGGTTATGTTGGGATACTCGTTGGCATAACGCCGCAGGAAGATCTCCATGTCCGAGAAGTGATGGTGGCGGAAGTCCACGGGCTGGATGGGCTCATGGAGAGAGGTTGGATTTGGGGCCTCTTCCTGCAGAGGGGTGGAGGTGATGGTAGTGGCAGGAGCTGGCGCTGTCGTGAACTGTGTGACATTAAGAGCTGGTGGCATCACAGTTGGCTGCAGGGAAAAATTCACTTCTGTTGCATCTCCCTCCTTCACCTCGATGTTCTCTTTGGTCACTGGTGTGTAACTGTGAAAAAAACAACTGGCTTCAGCACAGAGACTCTGCAAACAGAGGGAAAAAAACCCCTGCAGTCCCTCCACCCCACCAGCCCAAACACACTGGGATATTAATGACCTTGTGAGAGATTCACCAGGAACAGCTGATGGGACATATCCCACTACCACTGAACCCAGCTCTGCTGCTGTCTTTGCTGTGTCAGAGGCATGAGTTCCTGTTTACAGGCTCAGCAGGGAAGAAACTCCAGGTGTATCACAGAACTAGCCAAGAGGCAAGTTACACATTCACACCCAGGCTTGGGACAACACAAGCTTCTACTGGTGTGACCCCACTCTGCCTTCTCCCTTTGCACAAAAGATGCAGTTTGATAGAAGCAGTAAAACAAAGGTGACAAAAATTCTGTGTACTCAACAGCACCCCACTGCAACAGGGCACAGGGTGAGCAAACACAGCTGCAGCTCTGAGCTGGAGTCCTTTACAGCCAAGCCCCTTAAACACATAAGGTGCTTTGGGGGAGGAAAAGAAGTGAGGGAAGAGGAGTTGGCAGTGTGGACACAGGCTGCCAAAGAGACATTACCCCATGACAACTGCAGTCACGTTGTAGGTCCCAGGCACGAGCAGTCGGTGGTAATCCCCAAATTTGCCCGCTGTGATGTTGTGAGCAATACCAGCAACAACGATGGTCGCGTTGTCCAGGCCAACTCCAGTGACTGCATCCTTGACAAAGCCTTTCACACCAATGTGGACCTGAGGAGAACAATGCAAGGGCCTGGCTGAAGACAGACAACATCAGGGGAACCATGTCCTCGGCCAGCACCCATCGGTCCCTCTAACACTGCACCCCACGAGGCCACTCTCAGCAGAGCTCTTTTAATGTGGGGGTTGTGGGAGCTGTGGCAGAACCAGAGATACACGGCAGCTTTGTAGCCACTGACCTCCACACAACAGCTGCTGCAGCTGTGTTACCTCACACAGCAAACAAAGCCACGAGAGCCCCCAGACACGGTGCTCCCAGCCCGTCACAGGCACACGGGTTTCCCAGGCTGCCGCCCCCACGCCCATCCCAGCCCACACTTACCTTCTCAATGAAAGCAAGGAGAGACTCCCTGTTGTTCTCCCACTCCTTCTGAAGCTCAGAGGTTGGAGGATATTTGCAGCAGGACAGCTCCAAGGTGATCTCAAAGCAGTTGGCCCACACGTAGTTGTAATCCTGCATCCCACCTGAGAAAGGGAGGCAGAGACATGTCCCAAGGGCAATCCACAGACATCCCACCACAGGATGCACATTTCTCCTTATCCTTCAGCCCCCCTCAGCATCTGCCCCAGCTCCAGGGGAGCAACCTCAGGAGAAAAATCAGGTAAGATTATGATGACAGCCAGGGAACACTGAGCTCCATTTCTCCCAATAACCACTGGGCCATTCAAATCAGCCACAGACAGCTCAAAGGGACAGTCCCTTTGGTCTCGCTGCTCCATCAGCTGGGCTTAGCAACACAGCATTTGGAAACTCATATGAGTTCATTTTACATTTCCAGACACAACAAACCCAGTATGCCAGGGCAGGCACACCAGACTCTGAACGTTCCCACTGCTGAGTCCCTCACTACACATTCCAGAACACCTTCATATTTGTGAGGTCTGCCTGCAGGAGAAGTTATTTCACCCAAAATGAGCTTGAGGTCTCTGATACAAAAGAACACAATGGACTGTTATAATTTGGGAGGTGGCAGCTCGAATCTGCATGCTGAAATCACTTTCAAGGACCACAAAATTGTTCTCCCAAAACTGCAGACAAGACGAGAGCAATGCTTCCCTTCCCTACTTCCTCAGCTGCAATTTTCCTCCAACTCCTTATTAGAAGATCTGCATTTACTCGACATTTAGAGCAGCACTGGCAGAAAGTCTGACAAGGTCTGACACGGTGAGAGTGTGCAGTGAACTGCAGCAAGTTCCCTTCAGGAAACTCTCTTCTTAGTTTGGGAGGGCAGTGATGCCTCCCTCATTGCCAAGGCCTCCTGCAACCCCACAGCAGCCAGCTCCTGCAAGAGGAGTACAGGACAGATTTATGCACCTGAGAAAGGCTGAGAAACTTGTTCTTGGCCAAGTCACCAGCCTCCTCCCACATTTCCTCTTTAAGGCAGCAGTCTCAAATCAATTTAAGGATGTTGCAGCACCTGGAGACAGTTTGTTAGCTTAGTGCTAAACCAGCCAAACCTCTGTGAGCACCACGAAACTGGAGTGCACAGAGCTGCTTCCCTGTGTTAAGTGCATCTTGTTATTCTTGCCCTTCAGAGAAACCACAGGCTACAAATCAAAAAGGTCACTTTGTCCCAGCAAGTGTCCTGACTCCATTTGCTGAAGTTTACATCCAACCCTCAGCAAGCAAACCTGTTCCCCAAACTGGAACGAATCACGTACCAGCAGGACCTGAGGTCTGCAGGTAACTCATGATCTGGAGCCCAGACCTGAGCATGCTGCTGGAGAATGCAAGTGTTCAGCCCTCTAAACATTTCTGGGAGCTTTCAATAGTAAAAAGGACATTCCAAAACAGCCACAAGTCTGTGAAACAGGTTTTAGAGACAGCCTGACAAATCCCACCACATGACTGTAGCCAGACGTCATGATCACAGGAGAGGATTGTTTCCACCACCCACTCAGGCGGATGGGTCAGCAGGAAAGACACACCACACTACGTTTTATGCGTGGTGATGATGTCTTCTGGGTTACACAACCTTATCCAGTTACAACCCAGTCAGACTGGCATGTCAGACTGCAACCACCGAGCCCAGAGACCTCCATACCCCAGTGGAACAACTCCCAGGGTCAGCTGGACACAGGGACCCAGGCAATGGGCCTCTTCTGGATGAGCTGAGGAAGTCCAACTGGCTCTCAGAAGCCCAGCTCTCAGGGAACAGCTGTACATGTTCTCCATAGGAGGCAGATGCAAAGTCCAGGAGAAGGAAAGCAGAAAGTCTGTGGCACATGTCCTGCAGAAGCCCAGCAGGCAGGTCTGGGAGAAATGCAGGCTCTGTACTCCCATCCTTTGCCTGACCCATTGAAGTGCTATGTTAGTGCTGTGCCAATAAACCTCACCTGCTTTGTCTGAGCAGTTTCCTCATCATTCCCAAGCCCCTTCACAAGTGAGGGACCCTCTGTGGTGCTGATCAATTAACTGCCCAGAACGGATCAATATCCCAGTGCAAATGCACTACATGGCACTGGCAGAGCCTGTGTTAATGCACAGCCAAGCAAAGCCATCAGCAGCCCTCTGCCAAGCTTACAGCAAATGTGGTGGCCCAAAAAGTCAGGGACCACTGCTCTGAATTCAACAGCCCCACTGCAGTCCAGTAAAGCAGGGAGGAACTGACAACATAAAGTAGGATTTAGAACAGACCCCTGGGAAGTTGTGCAGGATGGTACCACAACAAAGATGTCCCAGTTCCTCTCAGTTCTCCTGGGAGTCTGCTGCTAAGGGAATGCAAAGCTTTTATTGTAACAAATTAAATTCTGGCAGCCAGAAGGAGAGCACTGCAGCTCGTGCACGGGCTGACAGCAAAACAGGAAAGGGACTTTTCTGTCCAGGACAAGGGGCCAGAAAGTGTTTGAGGTCTTTATAACTCTCCAACTCAGTTCAAGGGGTTAGAGAAACAAGGCCTGTGAATCTGATCCCCTCTCAGCTCTGCTCAGCTCCCGTTACCAGGCTCAGAACAGCAAAGCACAGCAGGCTCCTCTCTGGCCAGTAAACACCACGCGAGTGAAACAATTTGCCAGCCCATAACCATCTGCTCATAGCAGGATGCTAATGCATTTGAAAACATCCATACGTAAACCAGAGCCATTATGAAACATATTTAGTGCTTCATCTGCCATTCAAGCAAATTTAGGACAGATGCTCACCCATAATAGAGCAGCAACGGACTAAATTAGAGTGTGCTACATCAATTTTGGTAAAACTGTCTCTTGGAGAAAGTAGTCCACTGCATTCTTGAAAATTTGGATTGTATCCATTGCACATATTTGGCCTTCACATGGCTCTACTGCAGAGCAGGACAGTTATTTTTACAGCACGTGGAATTACGTATTTTCCCCACACAGCATCTGCACAACCTCTCCTGGCTCTGCAGAGATGTGGGGGGGGTCAAAAGAGAGCTGTGCTCAGACAGGAGGAGAGCAGAAAAAACACACTTTAAGCAGAGAACTGTCAGACTAGAGGACTAGAGTACTTCTACTCTGTTTGAGTAATAACTGGGATAACCTGATGGATTTATTTCAGCATTTTTAATCACAGGGTGTCTTTTAGCAAAGACACTGCAAAAAGTTGAGGGTTTTTTTAACACTGCAAAAAGTTCCAGCCTCTCCATGAAGCACTTCACCCATGCTGTCAGTGAGGAAAGAAAAGGGAAAATGAGAAGCTTAGTGTCACAGCAAGTCAGTCCCTGGATAGCAGTAGGTCACAAACATGCTCAGAATAAACCTCTCTCCTGTTCTGTCCCACTCCCTGAGCATCAGAACCGTGCTCCAGGCAGGGATCCCAGACCTTCTGCAGCACAAGCACTGCAGAGCTCACACTGACAGGCAGGGCTGCCTCTGCTCCCTGCCAAGCTCAAACCAGGGGAATGCAGCTCTCTAGAGGCAAGCCTGGGGATCCAGATACCATAAATACTCCACGTGCCAGGAGAAGCCTTCCAGGCCAGCCAAGAAGGACTCTATTTTCAAACTGCACCGTGTGGAAAACTAATTCCAGCTCTCACTGGAGCTGACATCAGGAGATAAGAGACCTGCAGCTAAGTTAAAGCAGAGAAACAGGTCGTGTCTGCTCTGCAGAGCGAGCAGATGGCACCAAGCAAGCTGGAGACATGATTCAATATGTGGCATAAGTTGCTGACTCTGTGCATAGAACCAATTGTCTCACAGCAGGAGGTCAGGGAAGCACCACGAGCAGCACCAAGGAGGCAGAGGAATGTTCTGGTCTATTAGTCTGCAATCATTAGAATTCAGAGGAGGTGAGGTTTGAGCCTCCAACTGAAGAAGCTGCATCACAGCCCAGAGCAGCAAAGCCCTGCAGCCTTCTCTCAAAGAAAAGGGCAGAGTCTTGCCAAGAGCTGCACCAGCAGTTCATGACAGACATGAAAAGAGGCATCAGACCCTCAAACCATCAAGCCAATGCTTTTCTCAAGAAGAAAAAGAATTTCAGTAAGAATTTTAGGAAAGCACAAACACAGAAGTGCAGCAGACTCTGCACAGCTCAGAAAGATGTGGCTGAGAGCTTCTACCAGAGCTCACTCTGGGCACTCCATGCCATGCCCAGGAAACAGAGGCCACCACAGCAATGCCACGAGCACTCATTGTTGTCAGCACTCATTCTAACTGCTCTGAGTTTGATGCCACTAAAAGCTGTTTGGAAGCTCAGTGTGGCTGGTAACCACAGACAAAACAACCTAGTCAGCACTCAGGTAACCTAAATCCATTTTCAACCTGAGACGTGCCTTCCAGTAGAGATCAGAAACATCTCAAACACTTGGGCATCAAAGAACCAAACTAGCAAGAAAAGAACTTTTAGGAAGGGACTGTACATAACAACAAAGGCTGCCCACAAACCACACTGCTGAACTTCACGTTGAATTCAGTTTCTGAACTGGGCTCTTAACAAAAATAAAAAAAAAAAAAGGCAAACCACATCCTGCCACCCACAGATAAGACTAGAGAGGTTTCTTAGCTGCTTTCCATACTCCAGTCCATGGGGGTAAACACATGCATTTACTTGATCTGAACCAGCCACTTGGTAGTTAAAACCCTCAAAGGTTAAAAAGGAAGGAAGAGAAAGAGCATGCACACCAGAGATAGCCTCTAAGAAGCATCCCAGTCACAGACACACTTATCTACAGCAGCTGGAATGCAGGAGCCAAATTCAGCTGTTTGGCAGGGGTCCATCTTTCTCTGTGCACACTTGACCTTAGCAATTACTCCCATGGTTTGTACTTGCCACCTCAATTTGACACACGTAAGAGGTTGATTGCAAACTCAAATCAGAGTTAATGGGGACTGGCACCAGCAGAGCCCTGAACTGGTAACTCCAGGACAATGAATCCCGTGGCAGTTTGCTCTCCAGCATGTTTGATTGCACATGATAAAATGTGGCAGGAAAATTTCCACCTGTTGAGACACCATGTTCTCATTTCTTTGTTTTTCCTGGCTTTAGTTCACTCGGAGCCTGCAGGAGTCTCTCCTGGCACAACCTGGTCTGGAGGCCATGAGCACATGCCCTGCACTGTTCAGTGAACCATGTACTCTGGTTATCCATCTCTAGAGCTCAGGGACCCCCTGCAGGGGACTGGGATTTCCCCATCCTCATTTCATTGCACATTTAAATTCTGGAATCACTGGGAAAGGCCTCCTGGTCCAAGTACGAGCCTCCACAGTCCTTGGCACAGAGCTGAGTGACTCAGATGACTCAAAACAGCTCCTGTGGTGGTTTTGCTCCTTCTGTCATACCACTTACAACTGATTCCCCTTTGCCTGCTCTTCATCCAGTACTAAAAATAAATGTTAAAACCTATAACCCCAAAGGGACACAATAAATTCACACAACACCAAATTACATGTGCACTGGCCTGTGGTATCAGTCAGTTCATCCACGCTCTCCCCTGGGTTACACTTTACATGAACTCTTTGGCTGGGGAGCTGCTCCAAGGGCTGCTGGCACCCTCCACAGGGGCATCTTTAACAGCAGTGAGATGTAAATTACTGCTCAGGGAGAGACCACACAGATGCCCAGTGGATCCTGTCTGCAGCCTCAGCAATGTTCCGCTCAGTTTGTGTCATGTCCTCCCAATAATCTCAGCCCGAGAGTTGCCCACAGCCACCAACGCTGAGCCCCAGGCTGTGACTCGTCACAGTGAAAGGGATTATTTCTGCAGATGCTGGAGGCTATTGGGCACAAAATAAACCACAGTGGTGGCAGCACAGAGCAAAGTGGTCTGCAGTTCACACCTTCCCATTTCTTGTGAAACGAAAGTAGGTGAAACCTCTGCTTGCTGGCAGGGCGAAGGCAGCCTGAAAGGCTCACACACCAGCCACTAATGCCACAGCCTCTAACCAGCTGCCTCACGTCGAAGCTGGAGGATGAAATGAACCCTGCAGCAAAAACCACCGCTCTCTGGGGGCAGAGGAACATAAGTCCAAAGCTCTGGAATCATTTTCCCTTCAGAGCACACCCATCCCGCTCCATCACACGGGCAGAAGAGCTCAGAGCTGCAGTTAGCAAACCTCCAGCCCGAGGTGTTTGCCGGTAACAAAAGCCACCAGAACAGGCAGCACAGATCATCCAGGATATCCTGTTCCCTCATAAGCCAAGTCACCAGATTACACAAACCTTCCTCCTGCTGGACTTCTCACAGCAGCAGAGTGAACCTTGAGCCAGCAAACACCAGGGCTGGTGTGCTCGGCAGGGTGGAGGGAAGGAGACAGGTGGTAGGGAAAGAGATCAAACTGCATCTTATTTGAACACGACACCTTATTTGGCCAGTGAAATCCTGCGGAATGATTCAGCCACTGCTAAAAATCAAGACTTCCTCTTCCAGCACAGAGCTGATGTGTTCAGGCCCAATAATGGATCCCTCTCCCTCCTTCCCAAGCAAGCTGGACGCAGGGTTAACACAGGATTCTGCTCCAAAGCCCATGTTTCAGAAAGACAGGCGTATTAGAAATCGTTAAGCTATAAGCTCTGACGGATAAACAGCACTGGATGTCACTGCTTGCTCAGCACTCCTGCCATGATCCTTCAGCCCCAGCATGAGGAAAAGCAGAGCAGGCAGAGTCCAGCAAAGCAACACAACTTCTTGGGATCCTTTCTGCAAGGTTTTTGTTGTTTCCTCACCACAGAGGTTCCCGCCCTGTCTGGTGAGGCTGACGTACAACATCCACCAAGGGGGCACAGCAATGGGGTAACTTCTAATGACACAGCCAAGATTTCTCTTCCCCCCCAGCCCACAGAGACTCTTCCATGAGCGCCCCTCATCACATAAACTATTACATTCCATTTTCAGCAAAACCAACACACACAGAGCACAGCCAGCCCAGCCACCTCCACACAGGCAGAGTGGTGGCAGCAGGAGGTCATTCTCTCCTATTCAGATCACTTCCCAGTGGTTCAGATTCCCTAAGGGAGGGATCAGGAGCTCTCCTAGAAGGCTCCAGCAGAGAATTTCAGATCCTTTCCAGATCCCCCCCACAGCAGATGAGAACAGGTCATGCAGGCTGTCACCCTCCACACAGGTCTAGGAGCAGAGTAGTCCATGGAAAAGCTGCCAACCCCAGTTCCAGGGAGAGCACCTTGGTTAGGCTCAGATCATCTATCTAAATTTTACATAGCCTTATAGCAGGCTATACTATAATCACAAAATCACAAGTTCAGAGGTAAAAAAACCTCACAGTACACTGGCATTGGTTTAATGCCACTAAAAATAATTTCTTCTTTCCCGTATCAAAATTTAGTAACCATTGAGAGACCTAAGGAAGAATTCATTTGGCAAATGAAGCCTCCCATATGCAGGACAACTCTCCACCACCTATCAGGGTCAGGAAGAATCCTCCAGTTTGCTGTGATCTCTTCCCTACAAACACCTCCCAAGCCGGGATTCATCAGGCACTTACTGGTGTGCCCAAGATGCCACCTCTCTTCATCTCAAGCTGCTAGAATGCATTCAAAGCCAAAAATATCACTTCACCCACCGTCCCTCCCTCTGTGGTAATCACCACTGGTCTGGGTGCCAGTTCTTAGAAACTGTTTCTAGAAGATCCTGTGCCAGGTGAGCCAGCACAGCTTACCTTCCACGTCGTACCACTGGGCACCGTTTGTGATCCCATCTTGGAAGGTCTCTCCCTCCTCACCAGGGCAGTTGGGTTTGCCAGTTCTCATTATGGGGTGATGAGATGCATAAGCTTTTGCCAAATATTTGAAGACTTCATCATCAGCTGATTTACTGTAGACTCCTGTGGGCCTATGTGTGGGAGAGTCATCGTAGGGATAGCTTGCCACCACGGAGCCACCATGGAGATTGCCAGAGAGCAGAAACCTGGGGTTGGGAAGGAGAAGGAGAGTCATAGTGGAACAATTTCAACAGGAAGCTGGTTGCAGCCACCCAACCAGTTATTCTGCTGCTTTCTCACCCAAACCTGGCTCTCAGGAGCCTCCAAGCTCTGTTTGGGATCAAGGAGGCAAAATGCACTCACTGGATGAGGCGCCTGGCAGGAAGTTGGGCACTTTGGAAGTGGAAGCGACTGGACCCTGCTCCATCAGCCCTGTGCAGGGAGAACACCCGTGGAGCTGCAGCTACACTGAACACACAGGCACTTGTTCAACACCCAGTCAACTACTGTTGGACATGACACACCATCCTGGGAGACGTATCCCAGCCTCCAAAACCTGAAGAGCATCCAAGTGGGAGCACAGTGGGGAAATCTGCAAATTTTTTGCAATAACCAACTCTCGGGGCTGGTTGATTGACTCCCCAAACTGACATCTGGCACTACTGGAAATGGAACAAGTTCCTTGCTGCAGCCAAAGACCCAGCCCTCAAACTTTGTGACAGACAAGCAGTGCCCTGCACACAAACCAATGTGCACAGCTCTTCATCAAGCTCTGAGCAACTCCTGGTAGGTACAACAGAACCGATTCACACAAATAAAATCTGGATGTGAGAGAGAGCTGTTAAAATCCCAACTCAAAAAACACAGGGCCTATATCACCCTTCAGCTCGATCACAGGCAGCACAAGCATTTCAATGAATCCCAAAGGTAATTGTCCCTGCTCTTCCTCTTCCCACCAAACACAGCATTGAGGGGAAAAGAGCATTCCCATACACTCAGTCAAATGGGATTTGGTTTCCAAGCAGAGGTAACGTGACCGATACCTTTACTTTGCTTAAAATAGTGCCCATGAATGGCATTACACCCACTATCTCCATTTTTAATCAAACAGTTCTGTTTACCCATTCATTTTTCTATCAGCAGTTATGTTAGTCTAACAATCACACCAGTATTAACTGGTGCTGCCAGGCAGATGGATGCACAAAGCACCGCGTTCTTCCTGTTTCACCCTGGCTGGCAGCAAATCCCACCTCAAATACTCACAGAAAAAAATAAAATAAAGAACTCAAGGTGTTTTCAAAACAATATCAAAATGCACCTGAGTTTCCCTAGTAACTCATTTTGAGTTGAACCAAATGGGGAGGGGATTTTAGTGGAAAGTGCTGCAGCAGAGCTTTCCTAAAGGATCCTTTGGACAAACAGTTCTGGTGAAGTTCATGAAATTTCTCTGGAGCAGCATCGTCATGGACACTGCCACCCATCAAGTTTTAATAAAGATACTTAATAAATCCACCAAGATTTAATAGAGTTCAAGCAAATTTTGTTCCCTAAAGCTGAGGAAACACACAATGCTGAGTTTTGTGTCTGTTGGTTGGAGTCAACCAACAGCACACTGTGACCATCAGCCACCCCCTCTCCATCTCCCTCTATCCCTGTTTTGGGAAGAGGGCCATAATTTGTTTAATTGTGTTGCCTGTATCTGATCACACTTTGCATTCCTGCTTTCTCTGCACAACTTTCCACGGTTGGTTGCACTGACCTTTGTGGTTTGGACCTTCCACAGTTCTCCAAAGTAGAACACACAGCAAATGAAGAGTCAGTGCCCACCCTGGCCACTGAGCTTTCCAGGGCTGCCCCAGACCCTCAAACCAGGGCTGGGCTTCAAAAGTGCCATCTCCTCTCCTGGGCTGCCCCACTCCAAGCACAGCAGCTTCCCATTGCTCCCCTCCTTGGAAGGAAGCCAAACAGCTCAGCTCTGTGTGCTTCCACAGGACAGCGAGGGAACAGGACTGTGAGAGCAGCGCCTGTATTTGGAAACGCTGCTGCACAGAGCATTACTGCTAAATCCAGGGAATTTTCCATGAAACACAAAGATGGGGGGAAGAAGCCCAGTTCAACACAATTCTGTTAACATGGATTCACACAGACCAGCTGCTCACTTAACCCTGGATATTTCCACCATCCCACAGTTCATGGTGAAAGCACTATCAGCCCCAAGAGCAAGACACACCAACAAGCTCACAGCGAAGCAGGAGGGAAGTTTCTAGCCACAATCTCTGGGAGGTGGGACACGAGCAGATGGCCACGGAGACCGGGAACACCTGGGCATGTGCAGGGCACAGGCTGTGCCCTGCGGGGCTGGTGCGGCTCCCTGGCAGGTGCACAGAAACTGGGGCCACCAAGTGCTCTCCCCAGGGCCAGCCCACCGCAGGATGGTCCCGGCTACAATGAGAGGCCCACGCGGGAAGGCAGGGTGGGGAAAAACAGATGGAGGAGGTTTTCCTTCCCCCCCAGGCCCTCCTGGGAAGCAGGAGGGCCTGGCTGACACCTCCGGGGAAGCGGTGCCGAGGTGCGAGGCGTCGGGCGCGGGGGGGGGACGGCGCTGCACTCACTTGTTGCGGCGCATCCAGTCAATGAGCGCTTGCACCTCGGGCACGGGCTCCAGGTCGGGCTCGGCGGCGCCGAACTGGTCGGGGAAGCTGCGGTTGAGGTCGCGGCCGCGGCTGTTCTCCCGCCCGCCCTCCCC
>VYXB01009795.1:438938-449945 GCA_013397135.1 Pachyramphus minor | reverse complement strand
AGCAGGACACCTTACTCTGCAAAAATCGCCTCACAGTCCATAAAACATTGAAAATATCCATCTCCAACAGCAGATTCCTGTCAATTCCTGTTTAACTTTTCAGTAGTATCTCGTGTACACATCTGCTTCCCAGCTCTGGCATTTCCTGTTGGAGGCACAAGCTGCAAGTCTAGCACATAAAACTAATGTTCAGGAGAACCATCAGTGTGTGACTCCATGTCACGGCATTCTGGGATCCTTTGCACAAGAGATCAGATGATGCAAATTCCTGTGTGAGCATCAAAAGGGCCCTGAGGAAAGAGAGTAAATGGGTTTATTTTTCTTGGGGCTCATCTGCACTGCACAATCAGGAGAGGGACAAGCAGGAACAGGGATTATCCATCAAAAAGATGCCCTAGATCTAATTACACTGGAAAAGCCAAAAGACCTTGGTCATCAGGATTTTCTTAAGCCAAAGGGAGGAAGGAACATCAAGAGGCAATTTGACCATCTCAGAAGTGATCACCTTCACAGGGCTTTAAGTCCTCAGTCTACAAACAAATTGCTCTGGATTTACCCAGAGTAACTGAGCTCATTTCCCTTTTTAGCTGATAAAAGCCCCGTTGTCTGGAACTCCAACAGACCAATTGTAAAAGCAGCATGTGGCAAAGGCTGATGAGTCACCCGCTCATTTGCTCAGCAGCCAGTAACAACAAACCTTTCACATTTCCTTGGAGAGTTCTGCCTTCCACATCCCTGAGTGAGCAAATCCTCAGGTTAGGGACAGACCTGCAAGAACTCATCTCTTCCTGCTCTTCCTCCTTCTCTTCCTCTTCCTCCTTCTCCTCATCTCTGCCCTGTGCCAGGGCTTGCTGTGAGCTTCAGGCCTGGCACTCCACAGGTTGGTTACTCAGGAGCTGTGGCTTTTGCCTCATGACACTGAGCAGTGATTCCAACCTTGGAACAGGAATGCGGTTTCCTCCTGAAGGTTGGCAGCAAACGGTTTCCCATGAACTGGAAAGATGGAGCAGCTCAGGCTTTGCAGATTCCTCACAGAGGGAATGAAGGGGGATGCCACAGCAGGGAAGTTAAAACTGCTAATATTGTCTGGCAGCACTTCACAGGATCAAATCAGCACTTGGTTTTCCAGCAGAGCACTTCCAAGAAATCCCACTGGTGATGAAAGTTCCTAGGTTGACAAAAATATCTGAGATCCAAGCTGCTCAGCAGCCACAGCGGAACATAGTCTTAAAGAGAAGTGGATCTGGGAATACTGCTAGGGAATGTCCTGTACTGGCCCACCAACATAAAACAGGCACTAAGTTTAGCATCCTACCTAGTAATTTTTGTTTCCCAGAGGAAACAGAAACCCTTGAAGCCCAACCCATCTGTTCCAGAGGTGTGTTTTCTGTCCATAAGACTAACACAGTCATGGGAACCTGGCAGGTAATCACTGCTACGACACAGCCTGACCCCTGGCTGAGGTAGGAGCCCACCTGGAAAATTGGGTCAGTCAGGTAGAAAATGGAGTTTCATGAGTGGATGACAAGCAGCAAAGAATAACAGCGTTGATTTCCCTGAGTGCTGCCAGGTATGAGAGCTCCAGGCTGCCAACCAGGGTTCCTGGGGGGAAGCTACAAGGGCCAGCATTTAGGTGGAATTTCATACAGATAAGTCACTTCTATCTCCTGCAGGGGACCTATATTGCTAATTTAATGCCAAGCTCCTTTCCCATTTCCTTTTATTTGGGACCACATGTGTCAGGGTAGGACAGCAGCAGCCACACTAATGCACTGTCCTTAGTCATGATTGGTGATTGTAGCACCCATCAGTGCTGGATGTGACCCAGAGCAGCTGGGAAGGAGGGGGACCAGTGCTGACAGCAGGTAAGAGAAGCTGTGCCTACTGCAGTGCTTTCTTCTCAGCACAGGAAACACTGGCAAGTGCCTTGATGCTCCTGATTCAAGGTTGGACTTGCCCTCCTGGAATGTGCTTCCGTTCCTTGCACTCACTTCAGAAAGGGAGAGTTTAAACTATCCAGGAGCAGTTGTTTGAAATGATGACTGGAGTTCTCCAAGCCTAATTTACTCACATTTCTGAAAGAAGTACTTGAGTACAGCAATATATATATCAGTAAAAGCCCGGGATAAGCTTCCTTATTGCATCAGAAGGAGCACAGACTCCACAGGGCACTTCCCAAAGCACGGATGAAAAACACCACTGGAATTACTATCTGAGAGATGCCTCCTCCTCCTGAGCCCAGAGGTTTGAGCAGACCTGCCCATGAGTGTGGCTTTAGCCTTCTACAGGGTTCACTGTCTCTGAGGTTGTGCCAAGGTGTTCACAGGGATCTCATCCAGTTTCCAGCATTCCCAGGTGACTTTGCTCCCTGCCAGCTCTTGTGGGTGGGTACCCAGCAGGTGGCATTCACATCCAACACTTGTGCTGGAGCCTCACCTTCCCAGATTCTTCTCTTCCACTATATTTATCCCAGGAACTGTTTCTCAATTAATTAATGCCTATTTTTCATTTGAATGTTTCATGCCCTCTAAGCAATTTATTTTAAAATTACACAATAGTCACTGGTTTGATTCTTCTTTTACTATTCTTATTCCTTCCCAAGAATAAAATTCACTTGTCCTCCCTCTGCATTCAGGGGCACAGGTGTGTGACTTTTATATGAGGACCATCAGAAAACAGAATGATTAACAAAATCCTGAAAAAAGTACTTGAGATCAGTCCTTCTCAGCAGTGGGAAATACGTGGGGTATAGGCTGGGAGTCTGGGAAATCAGGGCACATCACAGCTCCATAATCTTTATACTTGGGAAAAATAGGCTTTGTGGGAGGGAACAGGAGTGCTGAGTAAGTGCAAGCAGCATTCCCTGACAGCCTTGCTTTCCATCCCTGATATCTGGCAAGCGGAGGCAGTGGATTTGGGTGTTACAGTCATCCTCCAACAATGGAAATGTTGCAAAATACATAGCACCACATATTAAGAAGGGATTAGGAGTGGGGAACCACAAGGAGTAGGAAGACAGGAGCAGCCCTGGAGCAAGCCTCAGGCACTGTTGCAGAAACATGTTTTCTGGAGCGGGATTACAGCCATGTTACAGGCATTGTTTGCCTGACAAACCAACCCATGGATATGATCCCAGGCTTCCAGTCTGGTCTGTGCAGATGCTGCCATGCCCCTGACTCCAGGAGCAACCATCAGCCCTCACAACTGCTGGATATAAATTGAGATCTCATCTGCCAGTGAGACTGTGGGGGAATAGGAGTTGTGCCCCTACAGGCACTGAGGAGATCCATGCTGGGACAAACTGCTGGGAAGTTTGAAATCAGAGGTTAAGAGATTCCACCCAGTGAAAAAGAAATTTCTGCCCAATCTCTATCATGTTCTAAATCTTCTCTTCTCAGGTTTCTAAGGCTTGGATTACACCTAGAAATAGACTGGTGCTTATTAATTAATTCCCTTTGAGGGTGCTCAGAGTCATATTTAACAACAGTCTTATTCTGGGTTTGTTGGTCCAGCGTTGCCATAAGGATGACAAGCAGGAGCTGGTGGGGGGGATTACTCTGGCTTTACCCCATGGTCTGTCTAATCCAGCCTTGGCAGTGCCTGATCAAAGTACCTCAAATCTGAGGGTTGGATCCTCTGCTGTGGAGAGTTACAGAGTATCTGCCTCACTGAGGAGGTTCCTCCCAGTCCAAGTCACCAGTGGTTGCTTGACATTCTGGAACATGAGGTTTACGTCCCTCCAAAACGTAATGGAAAGGTGGAGAAGGCAACCCACAAAACTCTAGACCTCAGTAATTAGCCACCCACAAGTTAATTACACCCAGTATAAAAAGAGTAGAAAGTCGTTGTGAAAGCAATCCTTACCAGTTCCAAAAAGCCACCTTTCAGTGCCTTGGGCCAGAAGCACCTTGATTTTCTAGTCTCTCTTCCTTCAGCAGATCTCAAAGCCCATTGCAAAAGAGGACGCTGCTGTTGCACCAGATGAACCTGAGCTCACCCTGCTGCCCATGCCATGGACCTGCTGGGACAGAATTGTACCCAGGTCCTACTTGGTGCCGGGCCCAATGTCATGACAACCCCCACACACAACAGCCAACAACCTTTTCCCTTACTCTCATTTCTAGACTCAAAATGTGCCCCCAAACTCTCTGCTTTCCTTCTTTACATCCTCACCTGCTCTGATCACATCCTTCTCCTCCTGGAATACCACAGCAATGCAGTGATCAGAGTGATCACAGAGCTCCCCATGCTCTCCTGCCTTTGGCTCACATCCTGGCAGGAGCACATGAGCCATTTCCCAGCCCATCCCTCCCTGTTGCAACTCAGCTTAATTCCAAACCACAAAGATCACTTTACTCTCAGGAAGAGCATTTGGATTAAGTTTGTACTGAACCATAAGCCAGCATTTTACAGTTAGTTGAATACTACAAGTTAGTTGAATACTACAAGCACAGGACATATAACTTCCTAAAAATGCTGGAAGAAGCTAAATTAATTTCTTAAACTGAGTTTGAGGGTAAAAAAGACACTAAAGGCTGGACACTAATTTCTAAGTTTTCTGGAAGGCAGATGAGATCTGTCTCTTTAAGGGACTTTTGTACACATTGACTTTTTTAACTGAAAATTATTCCGTTAGTTATAAGGGTAAACCAGTAAACAGAAAGAGATATACTAAGAAACACTCAGAGGTGACCCTTGTTTGCAACAGCCCCACAAATGACTAGTGCTGTGTGCTCCTGAGCTGTGTGTGCAGGCAGCCCTGGAGCAGGAGCCCTCCCTGTCCACCCCTGTGCTGTGAAGAAAACGCCAAGGACACGTCCCAGGCTCCTCCTGCTCATGAAATGCACTTTATGGCTCTGATGAGCCCATTGCTGATGAGTGATGTGCCCTGTGCCTGCAGGGACACTGAGTGCAGTGAGAACACACTCCAGGGAATGCAAGATTCCCCTGCCTTGCAACCACGTCACTGTCACCCTGCTGAGGTGTAAGCAGCATTTTCAGACAGTTTTCCAAGTTCTTCAGTTGTGCCCTGGGCACACACAGCCCATACACAGCTGTCTCAGCAGCAGGGACAGCTGGGACAGACCCCTCACTCTGTGCTGGGGGGCACCAGGGCTGAGCTAAGGCCAGGAGCAGCCTGGGGGCACACACTGGTGAGCAGGACAGTGTCTCTGCTCTCCCCTCTGCCAACACACAGTTCAGAGTCTGAATCTGTGCATTTTCTTATTTTACACTCAAAGGAGGAAATGGCAACAGCACTTTGGGCAGAAGGGGGCAAGTTGGAGTCTACTCCTGCTCTAGGATAACTAGGATAAACTTTCTATGGCTTGAAACAGCGTTGTGAGCACCTAGAAAGCTGAGAGGTAAAGGTATTATTTTTGGCTGAAAGTCCTTATGGCTGATGCAGGAACTCTCTCGTTAGTTACTCATTGCCTTGGCAAGTCTCATAAAACAGCCAGTGGAGCCCAGCAAGTGCTTTTCTTCAGTGTTCTGGGAGCTCAGAAATCCAGGAATTGAACGAGGCCTTGAACCCGTTTTATGGGTTTGCTTCTTACTGAACTACCATAAAATATTGAAATTCAGACCCTATAAATAAGGAGGGGAAGGAGCTGTGCATTTCTCAGCAGGATCAGCCTCTCCAGAGACTCTTCCCAAGGTAAGTCTGGTGCTACTCAGCCCAGAGACGGGTTCCCCTGACAGATGATTAGGGACAACAAACTCATGTAATGGAGATTAGAGATGTCCAACCCCCTTGAATCTGCTCTTAACTGGAAAATGCCCTGCAACAATCAGCTCAGTTTATTCCGTGGTGACCCTGTCCCTGCTGTGAGGACTCTCCCCAGGGGACACCAGGATGGCAGCAGGGATTAACCCTTGCAAGGCCCAGCAGAGGCAGCAGTGCTGTGACCCTCTCTCCACAGACACCAGCTGGGCCCCCCCAGGATGGCACAGAGACACAGCCTCACCATTCCCTGCGGAGCACCCGTCCTTGCCATTTCCTTCCTGGCATGTGTAGCCACAGGTAAGCAACAGAAAAGAATCTGTGGTGGCTTTGTCCAAGCCCCCTAATGCTGACAGTCAAAACTGCCCAGGCCTGGGTGATGTGCCACAGCAGCTTCCCAGTTTTGGGGTGTTCTGGAGGTCATGCCCAGAGGACTGTCTGAAAACCAGCCTCTGATTTTGAGAGTAGCAGAGAAGGGAATGGGGAAGCTTCAGCATTTTCCAGCGGTATTGTGGCAGCTGCACAGGATTGATGAGGGCACAGTTTCCAAACCTGCTCTAAGCAGCAAGAAGTGTGATAGCTTTGGCCACCTGGGAACACTAGGGAAGAGCAGGGAACTTCAGAATTCTTTATAGTCACAAGACTTTAGCACCTTTATATTCTGAGCTATATTTATAGTTCATTAATCCATGACCCAGGCTACAGTAGTGAGCTTCAGCCCATTACAAAAAGTTACTTCCCATACTTATTTCATTTAGTGTGTCCTGTGGTTTGTACAGCTCTGCAGCTGCCAGACTCAATCTGTCCAGGATACAGCTGAGGGGCTGATTAACTGTCAGTCAGCTGCAAAAGCCAAAACTTTTGTTTTAAATAACTGTAAAGGGAGCTTTGTGATGAAGACAACTTCTTGTCTCAAAAACTAACATCCCACCTGAAAATAGCTGTTGTGCTGAAGCCTGAAAGTCTCAGTCCCTCCTGCAAGGCTGAGGCCTGGGCAAGTGAGCAGGGCAGCTTTTGTGGGAAGGGCATGGCTTAGGAAGCTTACTGTCCTTGTCCTCCTCCTTCTGCAGGTTTGGAGCTGTCCATAAATAACCACGCTGCTGACTTCCCCCTGTCTGCAAGGCCTGGCAGTTCAGTCTCCCTCTCCTGTCTCGTCCACAACAGCAGCCAGGCTGAGAACCTGCTCTGGTACCGGGAAGATGGGGAAGTAGGTCTGAAAGATGGGAATAAAGTGAACATCAGCCACATCTGCATATCCCCAGTCAATGAGTCTGACAATGGAGTCACCTTCACGTGCAAGCTGGCACGGGACAAGTCTGTGCAGGTGTCTGTGGTCCTGGATGTCGAGTGTGAGTCACTGGGGTGGGTTTCTGTGAGGAATGCCCAGGGTGGGATGGAGCCCTGGGCTGAGCAGCTCGGTGCCTGGGCGGTGTTTTGCACCCTTGTGTGCTGTCTTCACCAAGAAAAAATGTGTTTAGGAGGAGATAACTCACATTATAAGACACTCCCTTTCCACAGTGGTGCTTATGGCCTGATCCAAGGCCTCTTTTATAGGGAGTGGGCGGCCCCTTAAGAAAGAGGTTCTGGATATGTCCCTGACTCCACCTAGATTCTTTCCCAGGAGATATGGGAGTGACAGTCAGTGATTTCCCTGCTATTCCTGGGATCAGGAAAGGCTGCACAACTGTGATGTGTTAGACCACTGAACAAGGAGCACAAGGGATGTGTGGAGGGAACTTATTTTACGTTTAATGGTGGCCATTCTACAAGTACCTGAAATTGGAGTGAGGTGGGGTCAGTCTCTTCTTCCAGACAACAAGTGACAAGAGAAAATGGCCTCAAGTTGCACCAGGGGAGGTTTAGATTGGATATTAGGGAAAATTTCTTCACCTGAAGGGGTTATCAATCAATGGAACTGCCCAGTGCAGTGGTGGAATCACCATCCCTGGCGCGATTTAAAAGATCTGTAGATGTGACACTTGGGGACATGGTTTAGGGGTGGCCTTGGCAGTGCTGAGTTAAGAGCTGGACTCGATCTTAGAGGGCTTTTCCAACCTAAATGGCTCTGTGACTCTACGAGCAGCATTATTAATGGCCCATTGAACTGCATTGCTGTGAACAGTTCCTCCCCAGCTGAGCGGAGAAGAGACCCTCCAAATCGAGGAAGAGAAAGATGTGACTCTGACCTGCAACTCCAAATCCAACCCTCAAGCCCAAACCACCTGGTATAAGGACAACAACAGCTTGATCCTACAGCAGGGTCGTCACGAGCTCCTCCAGACAAGTGAGGTCTTTCAGCTCTCTATCAGAAAACTGCAGAAGTCTGACAATGGGACCTACACCTGTGTGGCAGAATCTTCCTTGGGAAAGAGGACAAAGGATTTCCACCTGATAATTGAAGGTAAGAAGGCTGCTGTCAGACAGTAAGCTTTACAATTAGCTCTCCACTCTCTTTTACAATGACAGCAATGCATTTATATTAAGATGTGTAAGTGGAACGTGGTAAATTCCCTGTGTTAACTTCTGAGGGCACAACAGAAGGAGCTCTCCTGCACCTGTGCCTGGGACCACAGCACCAGGAAGGGCTTGTCCTGCTCTACCTGTTATTCAGAGGTGTTTGGCAAGTGTGACCCAGGGCAGGGTCATCCCACTGTCTCACTTCCCACGCTGACAGGGCACACTCCAGTGTGGTTCAAAGCACCTCAGGTGTTACCTGAAGTGTCTTACTCTGGCCACAGTATTCTGTCAAGCCCAAAGAGCTGCTTAGGGTTCTTAAGAGAAGCTGTGCTCCAGAAATGGGGCTGGGTGCTCAGGTCTCAGAGAGGTGACACTGGGTGAGGTGACCCACCAGGCATCTATTTCCCACCCTCTGTCCAGGCCCCTTTCACTTCTACACTCCTGGCACAAGACAAAAAGCAATGTTACCTGTGTCATATTATTCCTGAGCATAACAGTGCCAGGGGGACAGGCTCTTCTTCTGGAGCTGATGTTTCAGTTCTTCTTCAGTTCACTAAAACACGGGCCCAGCTCCCTTCTTTCCAGAGGACTAATGCACACAGTCAGTCTGCAAACAACAGAGAAAGCAATGGTGACAGCTGTGGGAAAAGAAATAGGTCTTTCTGCAGTCCTATGAAATGTTCTGGGTTATATGACTGCACTAATCCATCACATATCCAACCTCCTCTTTCCTGACAGAGAAAAAACCTGTTTTTCCCAAGGAGGCCGTAATTGCTGCTGCAGTGGTGGTTGCAATCACGGTATTTTTTGGACTTGTGGCTCGAAAAGATAAATTCTTTAAGGTAAGGAAAGCTCTACTTTCATAGGAAAAAATTAGTTTGTTGCAATGCCCTGGTTTTTTTTCTGCTTTTTTATATTCTACTTCATAGTGTTGCTTGTTAGAGAACTGCTACATACTTCCTCCTGCATTAGAATTACCGGTAGATAAATATTAGATATTTTAGGGGAGTTTTAAGGGATGCATCACATACTTGCAAGATATTTGCAACAATATCCCTTTGCTCAGGAAATGTGAAACATAACAAGACTGTTTCTTTCTTTTCAGTGCTTCAAGAAATCAAGGGAAACATCTCTGTAAGTATTTGACTGCTTATTCGTGCTTATTCTGAATGAACTTCCTTCTTTAAAATTGCCAGAACATGGAAAAGGGCACTCAGCATGACCCACACCTTCTGTCCCAGCGGAGAGTGGTCCCTGGGAATATGACAGGACACACACAGATCCTGCCCCAAGCTCCTGTCCTTGCCCTGGCCATCCCAGGCTGTGCCTGTATGCAGGCACTGGGGATAAAAGCTAATTGTGCTTTCTGCAGCTGAACTCAGCCCAGGGGATTTCAACCCGCTTATGAGGTTTTACCCAGAAGGTGATTTGTCATTTCTTCTGTTCGTTTTGCTGCAGGTGAAGAACACAAGCTTCCTGTGCACACCCAGAAAACATCATTTCTAGGGGTGGAACTAAGGCTTTGCGTGAGATGATGAGATAAAGCACTGAAACAAGTTTTTGGGGGTCAAGTTTATACAGCTTTTTTTTTTTTTTTTTTTTCAAAATATAAGTGGTTCTTTGCACCTGTTGATTCTAACGTGCTGCTTAGAGCACTGCTGTGGAGGAAAGGCTGCCTGAGATGATGCCATTTCTTCCCCTCCATGCTCGTTCCAACAAGGAATGCACGTGCAGTCAGGCATGTGGGTTGTGGATCAGTCCACAGAGGAATCTGCACTGAATTGCCACAGACTGTGATGCTGATGCACACAAATGAAGTAAGGTGCTGAGCTGGCTGCTTTCTGTCCTGCAGTGCCATTCCACAGGGTGCTGGGGTGGTGGCCACCCAACTTCCTGCCCCTTTCCCAGTGATCCTATGGACATCTCAGCTCCTCTTGCCAGGATGAAAGCTGCCTGGCACTTCAGCACTGCCACTGCACCTCCTGTCTCTGTGGCTGAGACCAGACCACAGGGCTTGGGGCAGCCCCAACCACTTGATGGCACAAAGTGAAGTTCCAGTGTGGTTGCTCCAGCACTGCAATGGCAGGACAACCTCTCCTTCCACCCCTTCTCCCAACAAATATGCTACTCTGGCATTTTTCTCAAGGTCCTGGCAAGCTGTTGAGGCCTCATCATGCTTTGGATGGTACATTACTAATACTGTAAATAAACACAGTGTGCTGTAAATCAATTGGAGACTGCAGTGCACCAACACTTGGAGGAGCAGGGCTATTACTCATCAGGGACACTCTGCAGACTGATCCGGAGCGTGATCCGGAGCGCGTCCTTGACTGACATTCCCCAGGGCTCAGAAAGGGCCATGTCGGTGCCATCTCACGCTCCTGAGTGCCTGGTGTCAATACTGCCATTGTGCCAAACCCAGCAGAGTTGGGGATGATGCCACAGGGTTAGAGCTGGGGACAGCGGGATGGGGATGTTCCAGCTGGGTGTCCCTGGCCCAGGGTGACACTGGCCCTGAGGGAATGTGGCTGCCTGAAGCCACACACTTGGCACTGCTGCTCCTCGGGCGGATGTGAGGGGTCGATGTGAGTGTGAGGGGTCAGTGTGAGTGTGAGGGGTCGGTGTGAGGGGTCAGTGTGAAGGGTCAGTGTGAGGGGTTGGTGTGAGGGGTGAGTGTGAGGGGTTGGTGTGAGGGGTGAGTGTGAGGGGTTGGTGTGAGAGTCTGTGTGAGGGGTCAGTGTGAGGGTCTGTGTCAGGGGCCGGTGTGAGGGGTCTGTGTGAGGGGTCAGTGTGAGGGATCAGTGTGAGGGGTCGGTGTGAGGGATCAG
>VYXB01009795.1:343622-438181 GCA_013397135.1 Pachyramphus minor | reverse complement strand
GTGGGGCGAGGGGGACCCTGTGTAGGGGGAGGGAGCGGGACCGGGAGACCCCCCGATGGGTCAGGGAGAGGGAGGGCGGTCGGTGAGGGAGGGGTCTCCCCGCCGGGGGGGTGCCGGTGGTGCGGGTCCGGCCGTGACGGTGTCCCCGTGTCCCCCGGGCAGGGCTGAGCACGGAGAAGGCCGTCGCCTTCAGCCGGCGGCTGCGGGCCGAGCCGCAGTTCCTGCTGGCCCAGAACGTGGCGACATGCAACGACCCGCTGGAGGTGTGCCTGCAGCGCCAGGTGGTGCAGGACACCGTGCAGGTCTTCCAGCACGCCGTGCCCGCCGAGGGCAAGCCCGTCACCAACCAGAAGAACTCCGGTGAGGGGATGGGGGGTCAGGCCTGGGGGGTGGTGTTTGGGGATTGACTGGTAACACTGAATGTGCTTCTGGGAGCCCTTTGTCCGGGCTCCGGAGCAAAGTTGAATCCCTGCAGCATCTCCTGAGTTAATAACAGACTTCGGACTTGCAGCCTTTCCCTCTCCTTCCCCCTGTGACTGAGACCTGTGCTTGCACTGAAAGATTTCAGAAGTCCTTCGGAGCTTTCTGCTGTGGTGCAGCCCTGGCCAAAAGCTGGAGGCAGAACTGTGTCATGAATCTCGTGGTAAAAGGAATTGTTGTGCAGCTCTTGAGTACAGGTGTTCCACTTTAATCCTGGTTCCTTTGATCTCTCAGGGAGATGCTGGATCTTTTCCTGTCTCAACGCGATGCGTCTTCCTTTCATGAAGAAATACAACATCGAAGAGTTTGAGTTCAGCCAGTCCTATCTCTTCTTCTGGGATAAGGTACAGTCATGCAGGTTGTGCTAGGATGGCTCATGCAATCAGGTGTTAGCGTTGGGACAGGACTTCTTTCAGGCTGTGTTGTTTTAACAATGCATCTGGAAAACACACATGGGAAGAAACTTGAAAAGTTCTTTAAAAATGCGTTTTAAATGCAGGTCGAGCAAAGTGTGACTTTCAGCTCGAGGGGAAAGTTGTCAAGGTGTTGATGTTTTGGAATAGCAAAAGTTTTTTTCAAGAGTTACTTGATACTTCAAGAGTTATTTGATATTTCATAAGTTACTTGCTGGAGGCTCAGGGGAAACATGACTGTCACTCATGCTTGTGACCTGCTGTGTGTCTGCCTGTCCCCCTGAGGGAAATCAAGCGAATCTACTGCTAGTTTGGGCCAAGGCTTCATTGCATAACTTCTGCTTCACATTTCCTGTTCCCCTACCCTCAAGCTCTGAGCTAACTCACTCCTAAATGTTTGGTCTGCAACAAAGAGGTAGCCCCTGGAATGCTAGACGGGAAAAATAAGGATTTCAGTGCATGAGCAGGAAGTAGCTTCATCTATTTTGTACTTCCAAACAACCTGAATATCCAGCAATTAATTAATATGTCAGACTTAAAAGGGTTTTTCTCCCCTGTGTGTTTCAGGTTGAGCGTTGTTACTACTTTTTAAATGCTTTTGTGGAAACAGCCCAGAAAAAGGAGCCAGTGGAAGGAAGACTGGTCCAATTCCTGCTCTCCAACCCCACCAATGATGGGGGGCAGTGGGATATGCTGGTTAACATCATTGGTAAGAGAACTGGTCATTAGGAGCCCTTCCTGAAATTGCACAGTGGTTTGGGATGGGGAATGGAACAGAAGAAGAAACTGAGTTTGAGACCTGGGAATTTGCTAAGGAACACTGTGCCATTAACCACTGCCTTTTCTAACCAAAGATCTTCATGCCAGGCTTAAATTGTCTGGCATTGCTTTAGCATATTGTTGCTGCTGCTAAAACCTCAGAAGATCAACAGAAATAATTAGATACCCCCGACTTCCCATTCAGTAAAAAGCTTTAATCCCTTTTTACTCCAGTTGTCAACTCAAAGATGTTTATTTATATCCATGTGCACAATTTTTAGGGCACAAGGTAAGGAAAAAACATGGCTACACTTGGGTGTGTCTACCAGGGAGGAGCAAAACTACTTGGGGTTGCAGCCTGAAGTTGGTACAAAGACCAGTGAGAGGGAATTGATGTGGAATGTGGCAGTGCTGGTCTTACAGAGATCCAGCATAAAGGGGATCCTACGCTGATGGAGATACTTAAATGACACAGCACTTGCTTTCATTTGTGTTGTGAAACAATGACACCTTTTGTAAATCAACAAGCCAATAACAGATATTTAGAATCACAAAAGGAATTTGTTTCTTTGAAGCCTGGAGGTTCCTTTTTTCCCTCCACTCGTTTGTTATAAATACTTAATCAGGGCAAAGAAGATTTTGGCTGCTGCAGTTACACCCTGAGCCTTGCATGGTGTGATCTGTGATTGGTGCCACAATGTAGGAAGTAATTGAGCTGCTGCTGGTATTTTATAAGTATTGAGGAGGAAAGGAGACCAGGAAGTTGGTCAGTTAACTTTAGATAAACTACATGGAGTGATTCATAGGAGGCCCAGTTCTTTAGAAGGTATTTCAGAAACTTAATTTTAAAGTAATCAAGTTGGGCTTTTATTTTTCTGGTGAAAAGAACTTCTTAAAGCACTAACTAGTTTAGAACTTTTAAGTGTTGAGTTAAATGATACTGAGCAGTTCAGGGATTCCACATTCTGGGACCCTGTGGAATGTGGTTCAGAGAGGTCAAGATTCAGTCACAAATTAAAATGTGAACTTGGAATACTTGTAACCTTTAAATAAGAGACTTTCCCTTATAATCTCTGTACAAACCCAAACTCTATTTAACTTTTACATGGGTATAAGCAGAAGTATGAGCATCTGTTGTGTGGAAAAGCCAATTGTTAACCTGTAGTTTCATGTCTTTTAGAAAAGTATGGTGTTGTCCCCAAGAAATACTTCCCAGAGTCTCACACCACAGAGGCAACTAGGAGGATGAATGAGATCTTGAATCATAAGGTAAAATTGATTTAGATGATATAATGACTGGGAGGGGGTGGGAATGAACCTGCTCCAAATATTCCTGGCCACCTTACCTTTAAGTTGCTGGAATGCATTTAACACTTTAGGCAGCTTGTAAATAACTTTACTGACCAAAGTCTCACTCAAATTCAAGTTAATCTTGAAACATGGAGCAGGAAGATGAGAACATGGCAGATGCCCATTGCCAGGCTTCAGCAGATTGAAGGTACCCCATGAGGTTCTAGTGGCAGTTATTCCTAATCCTTAGATTTCCAAGAGAGTTGATTCTTGACATGTGGCTGCTTAAATCTGTTTCTGCCAAACTAGCACATGGTATCTAGGTGACTCTTTTTCCACCCCCTCGGTGTTTCATCTACCAGTGTGCCAAGACTTCTGGAGATGACTGCCAGATTTGATAAAAAAGATGAAAAAATGTGTTTTCAAAACACTGAATCTTAAAAATCAGCTTTCACCACAGCAGTGCCCAGGTTGGTCTGAAGGAAGGTGTTAACTGACTCCCTGAACTACAGAAATTACTTAACCTGGGAAGGTGTTAGTGTAGGTAGCTAGATAAAAAAAATAATTAAAATATTTATTTTTTGCGGTGGGATTTGATTATTTTTTTCTTTCCAGTTCATATGCTACATGCTCAGGGAAAACTGCCTGCTGAAATCCACATTAAAAATGCAAAGTATGTGCTGGAATGAGCTTAGAAATCACAAGTGTTGTTAATGTTATTCTAGTCTTGAGCACAGCAAAGCAGCTGGTCCTGAGGGAGCCCCACTCACTGCTCCCAACCTTATGGATGGTGACAGTAATGGGAAGTGTGTGCTGCTCCTGCTGCAGCTGTGCATGCAGTGGGGAAATGCTGCCTTCCTTTTATCATCCAGGAGATCAATTATGCATTAGAATTGCAAAATAAATGTTACAGTATGAAGGGAGTGTGTTCTGTGAGTCACAGAGGTGCTGATGTCGTGTGGATGTTGTGGCATCTGTCATGGAGCAGAGAGAGATCAAGCCTTAAGAGCTGTAATGGCTGCAAGCCTCATGTCAGTGGTTGGAAAACTGGAATTGAATTGTGGCTATTTGTTAATTTTTTGTTATATTTTGCTGCTATTTTAAAGCATTCAATTATCCTGTTATTTTCTAATGGATCAATCTCACATGAAGCTTTCTGAAGGGTATTTTCATTCTGAAAACATTTTGTGAAGAGTAAAATGGGTGCTTGGAACAACCAGATGGGAAGTCCTGGAACTGATGAGGTGGCACCTTTCATACCCTTGTGATAAAATGACTTTCTCTTCAAACAGATGAGGGAATATTGCTTGCGGTTAAGAAACATGGTGGAAAGTGGAGGAAGCAAAGGAGAACTTTGTGCTGCCATGGACATGATGATAGAAGAGGTAAATAAATAAAAAGACACTAATCTTCTTGGAACACAGGGCCAGAATGGAAGGGATTTCTTCCCACTTGTTTTGGCTGATCCAAGTGCTACAGAACCAAGTGCCTTTTTCTTTTTTTTGCCCAACTGGAAGTGTGGTTGGAGCTATTCAAGTGAATTTGTTTTGTGGTGGCTTGTTGCTTACCTCATTCTGAGATTTTCTCATACTTCCAGACAAATACCTTGGATCTATAGATTTCAGGATGATGACACTTTACAGACATGTGCCCCTTGCTGCAGGAAAGCAGCATTTTGTGTCTTGAGAACTCAAAATAGTGGCCTGTCAGGCTCTTACAAATAGCTGCAGAAAAGGGGTTGAAAATCACATTCTGGTGGCTTTGAATGCAAATCTTGCAGCACAAGTGTTGTGCAGAGATTCCCCACAAGAGAGCAGAAAAGAACCACAAAAGGGAGGTCTCTGCACAAGGAGGAGTCCAGCTGTGGGCTGATCCTGGGGGGCAGCAGAGGGAGGAATCATCTGGTTCTGGCTGTGAATTAACTCGAGCTGCAAGTGCAGTGTGTCTGCAGGGCCTGAACCTCCAACTGCTCACACTGAACATGAGGGACCTGTGTCACTTTTCTTATTTGCACTACTCATAATTGGTTCTTAAACTGCCAAAAATAACTTTAGAAGTTGAGGCTGTTTTGGTTTGACCTAGTGCATGTACTTTAAAAGAAGTACATATTTCATTTATTTCTCAAACATACAGTGCCAAGTGGTTTAATGTTTGTTTTTAGATGAGTCACGAAATCAAATGTTTTGGTGTTGTGTGTTAGTTTTTCAGCAATCCAGTCAAACCCCAGTATTAGTCAGAACCTACCTTGGGCTATTTCTGTGAAGTTTTAGGCAGTTCCACTCATAGGCAAGTATTGATTAATGTGCTGGTTTGGGTTTTCCAAATTCATCTTTGCACTTCATGTAAAAACCTGTAGCTTCTTTTTATCTAATTTTAAGGTGAGATTAAAAGAAAACTGATTCATGTTCCTTGGGTTTCATCAAAACTGTTGTGAAATGCATTTGTGCCTTAAGATGAACACAAGTCTGTGCTTTGAGCCTACCCCAGCTTGTTACCAGTCAGCTCTTAGCTGAAAGGTGAATTAATACAACTTGCATCCAGTGTGTGTCCAAAAGCCCTTGGAGGATTTTACAGCAGGCATCAAAAAGCTTCCTGGGGATGGACATCTTTAGGGCAGGGACACTGCAAAATGTCTCTTTTGTTTAGAGCCTCTTGGCCTCTGACAAGGGATCCTGGAGCTGACCTTAAAGGGTTATTAACCAACTGCAGTTTGTCTGTTCTGTAAATGCTTAATCCTCTGATCTTAACACAGCATTTTCTCCTGCAGTAGTAACAGTGGTCTGCATGTGTTTATGTATGTAAGTGGTGTTGCCTCTGTTTTGTTTGGTTTTTTTTAATGTGGCAAAGCAGAGCTTGGTTTTCTTCTGTGAGGTTTTATTTTTATAGCAAATCTCAGTTTGCTCCTGCTGGGAGCAGCACTCGAGTTGAAATGGGGGAGTTATACTGGAACACACAATTAAATATTCAACTGTATAAACATTCTCCTTATCAAACCAGTGCACAGCAGGTCAGAAGCTGAAATCAGTGCCATTCATGCAACTGAATTTTTCTCCTTTGCTGTTCTCCTTTGTAGACTCCTTCTTATCAGGAGTGTCCTTTTCCCCCTCCTTACTCATGTTAGGCTTTACCACAAGCCCCTATATCTTTGCCTTATCTTGGTTCTAGTTGTCACTGGGTTGATATAAGTCACCTTTTAATTAAAATATGCTTATTTTATTTATTGATGGAGGAAGCTGGTGAGATACAGAGAGATGGCCTGTGTTGGGTGTGGTGGCAGAACAATTGAGGGAGGCCATTCCCAGGCTGCACTGCCTCTGCTCCCTGGAGACTTCTGTCTCCATGACTTTCCTTCCCCTGCTTGGAGCCCATGTGGTTGCAGCTCTCCTTTTAGGGGTTTTTCTTGCTTGTTTTGTTTCCACAACCTCATCTCTCACCACTTGTGGTTATCTGAGGTAATGTGGGTGTAGCCACAGCAAATGGTACCTTTAGAGCAGTATGTGCAAAATTAAATATTTATAGTAGTTCAGGGATTTACATTTGCTCTTTAACATATTTATTGAGAAATAAATGTGAATTCCTACAGTAAAAACCTCATGCCCACACCCTTGTTTCAACCTGTAATTAATCTTTTTGCTTGTTTCCTTAAATTGCTTGGAGCAAGAACACCTTTATTTGTATTTTGTGCACAGCCAGGTTTTGTTACTTAACATGAACAGTGCATTCCTTTTGCTGTCAGCACAAAGAGCACAAAGTCAGTTCTTACAGAGCCTTAGGAATCATAAATCAGCTCAACCAGCCCCAGGAGGAGTAAGTCAGCTTTGGGAAAGGTAAGAAGAGGGGACAGTGTGAGGACTGCCAGCTTGGGAATGCTGGCACAGGCCCCAGGATCCCAGTGGAGAAGGTGCAGCTGAGATTTGACTCCCACTCCTCTTGTCTTAAATAACCTGTTCTGTTTTGTTTGGTAAGAGACTTTCCTTGTGCTCAAGACATGGACAGAGCTGAGGACCAGTGTCAGCTGAAGTAAAACAGATTGAAACCTGTTTAACTGTGATTAAATTCTCTGTCCCCAGAGTACCTGTGGCAGGTCCTGCTCAGTGTCCCTAAAGACACTCATGTGGTTACTCTGCCGGTGTCAGCACGTTCCCTGATAAGCCCTGTGAGAAAGTGCAGTAGTGGTTCTGAAGTGCAGTTTCATGTCCTGATTTATGAGGGGGCTGACTTGAAATCTGGTCAAGTTTTTGTGTTAAAAATCCAAAGAAAGCTGCCAGCTGTAAGGGATGTCACAGGCAGCAGGCAAGGATCTGGGGCTAAATTACATAACCTGCCAGCTCAGCCCTGAACAGAGATGTTGTTAAATGTTATTAAAACAGATGAGGAGATTATTCTGGGCTTTTGAAAAGAAGCAAAGGCCCATCTTTGAAATCCAAATGAACATTACAGTAAAAAAGGGATTAGTGCAGGGGAAACACTGGGATAAAATGCCCATGATAGAAGGTCTGGTTTGTCTCTGCATGGGGCAAACACCTGGTGGAACAAGTGATGCTGAATGCTGAAGCCTTTCTAGAATCAACTGGGTAAAGTTTCTCTTGCACTGGGGGAGTATCTTGTTGGAGGAACTTCAGATTTATTTAGGAAATGGTGGAATGAGACTGGGCAGTGTCCTGGCTTTTGCTTTTGGCTGCTGCATTCCTTGAATAACCTGGAATTTGTAGGTTCAGCCTTAAGCTTCTGTTTTGCCTGATGGTTTATCTGAGAACACAGAGCATGAGAATGGAGAGAGATGCTGCTGATTTTTTTCCTGTGGCCTTTGAGATTTGGTATTGAGCTGCTGAAACACCCAGATTTCAAGGCATAAATGCAAATAATTCATGTGTGTGTTTATTCATGTTGTTCAGGGGTGACCGTTAAGATCCTGTTTCTCCAGCTGGTTCTCACACAGGGAAATCCATCCTCCAGTGGCATTGCTGTGGTAGGAGAGGCAGAGCTGCATGTTCCATCAGGCTCACAGCTGTTTACTTCTCTGGGCAGGTATTCAGAATAGTGAGTACTTGCCTGGGCAGCCCTCCGGAGACCTTCTGCTGGGAATTCCGGGATAAGGAGAAGAACTACCACAAATACGGCCCCATGACACCGGTGCAGTTCTACAACGAGCATGTGAAGCCTTACTTCAACATGGAGGACAAGGTGGGGGATGAAAGGCTTTCCAAGACCTCTGTTTGCTGCTAAGCCACTTATTTTCCACAATTTCCAGCGTCTGTCCCCCCCTGTAACTGCAGCACTTGGGGGGGTTCTGCTGCCCCAAGTCAGAGGGCCTCGTGTTTCTCCTCCCTGTTGTGCTTTTGTGCTCCACCCTCCAGTCACCTGTGACCTCACATTGCAGCTCCATGATGATTTTGTAATGATTAAATATGCATTGATCTCATCAGTCATAGCAGGTGATAAGGCAGCCATTAGAGCAGGAATAACATGCAGGGCTGCTCTGCCACAGTTAGGAGGTGAACTTGTAAAACAAAACAACAAACAAAACCATAAAAATGCTGTTTAAGTGGCTCGTTTGCTAATGGGACAGGCAGGTATCTGGGACAAAAGCCATTCCCTGAAATCCTTCCAGATCCACTGCTCAGAGAGTTCAGTTGCACCTTTTTATGGCACCTTGGTTTTTGGCAGATTTGTCTGGTGAATGATCCTCGACCCCAGAATCCCTACAACAGGCTGTACACAGTGGAGTACCTGGGCAACATGGCTGGGGGGAGGAAAACACTCTACAACAACCAGCCCGTGGAGGTCCTGAAGAAATTGGCTGCAGCATCTATTAAGGATGGAGAGGTGGGTTTGGCTTCTCTTCAGGGATGACACAGTGCAGCCCATGCCATGGAAAACCCCTGGGATATGGCCCAGACTCGACCCTTCCCTCTGTTTGCAGGCTGTGTGGTTTGGCTGTGACGTGGCAAAGCACTTCTATGGCAAGCTGGGAATCAATGACCTGAATATGTGAGTAGAGAATCAAACCAAGATGCCATTTGGGATCCGTGGTGAGGACATCAACAGTCCTTTAGCTGCTTAAGAAGCTAATTTGTGCATCTTTTGGATTATATACCCCAAAAGATTATGTTTAAGTAATTCAGCAGCACAGACATGTTTTCACTTGTTAGTTAAATCTGAATCCTTTAAGGATGCACTACAAGTAGCTGTTAAATATTCTTACTTATTTAAATTGTCTAATATCTGCTGGAAGAAACTGCTAAAGGGATCAGTTCTTGCATTTATTCTGACATTAAAATTAGTTGAACTCTGTTCAGTGCCAGTCTGTGCACTGGCTCCTGGGACAGGGCAGTCTCTTAATTCCCTGATTTACTCATCACAACTCTCCCTGCATCCTTTTTGCTGTGGCTTATTTGGCTTTCTAATAGATTTAATCATGAGCTGGTGTTCGGCGTCTCCATCAAGAACATGAACAAAGCAGAGCGACTGATCTTTGGAGAATCCCTGATGACCCATGCCATGGTCCTGACAGCTGTCACTGAGAAGGTAGAGTCTCCTTCCTGAACTTCTGGTGCTGGCAGGGATTTAGTGGAATATCCTGGGTGCTTGTTTGTGTTCTGGGCTCGGTGTGGGAGCTGTTCTGCCACAAGGCCTGGTTGTTTGTTCTCCTGCTGTTGTTTGTGTGTCTGACTGTTCAGAACTATAAATATTTAACAAGGAGGGAAGAATTTTAGCCATGCCAAGGGACTGCTTTCCTTCTGCCCACAGACTTTTATTGGAGAGCCCCTGCATGGTTAGCCCAGTCTGCTTTGGAGCAGGAAACTCCTGGTAAAATGCTGTAGGAGGTTCTTGGTAACAGTGTTTAACCTCCTGCAGCTCCCTGGCTTGGGATCTCTCTGACCTCTAATTAGGGGAGGAAAACTGTCCAAAACAGCTCCGTGGCTGAGATGAATCCACAACTAAATCAGCTCCTGGCAGTATAACAAAGCACATAATGAAGTAAGAAGAACCATGTAAAAACTTACAACTCAGGGTTATCTGCAATGTTGATGTTTCCATTTATTTCCAGAAGTTGTCATTATTAAAGTTTCTTTGAAGTGATCTCTTCCTGTCCAATGTGACCTTGGCTTGAGCAAGAACAGCTTGCACGGCACAGAACAAGTTTGCTTGAGCTCTGGAGTTTGGGGACTCGAGATGGGGCTGCTGACTCATAATAATTTTTCTCAGTTACTTTTTACAACTCAGTGTAACTTTTCTTATTTTCTCCACTCTGAGCTCTTAACACTTCTGTTGTGTATGAGATTGCTCGAACACTTCCTTAAATATCTAACTAAAAACCAAGGAAAATTTGTTTCATAGTGGTTCTTCTTAAAAACTTATCTGTTCATCACTGAAGCCTCTACGTTTGCACTGATGCTGTCAGTGACTGGCAGCTCCAGTCTATGGTCTGTATTTTTAATCCATTTTTGCATACTTAAATACAGTTGCATAAGATGTGGCTAAATGTGACCTGAATTCTTTAACAAAGGGAGTAAAAGATCAGCAGATGATGGATGGTGTGTCTAAAATCAAAAGATGGTTTAAAAGAAGTTATCCTACAACAAGTTCAGAATTTAGAAGCTTTTACACTTAAATGGACAAAGTTGTTCCTACTTCTTGTTTGTAAATGCCTTAACATTAAACATGAACTTAATCTGAAGGAGCTTTGATAAACTGGGTTGAAAAATGTAATACTTTGGATTTTACCTGCTTTATAAAAAGGCTTTGAAGATTTAAGAAATCCTATTACAATTTTACAACATCAAAAATTGATTTGGATTAAATGCACCTTTTGGTTAAAAACTTACTGTACATGAACATTCTCATCCCAGATTCTGTCTGGGAGCTCTCAAGTGTCTCATCTTAGGGACTGTCCTATATTTTGGAGTGAGAATAGAAGCATTGCAACAATGTTCCATTGAATGTTAAAAATGGATTTATGAGGTGTTTTTTTCAGTTTACTGTTTTATCTTAAAAAGACTTCAGTAGAAATGCACCAGACTTGGAGCTGTGTCCTTCAGCTGGATTCTGCCAGGGTTTGCACTTGCTCTTACTGATGCTGTTCTGAATTATGAGAGTTGCTTTGTTGTCCTTGTTCTTTTCCTGTGATTCCCAGTTCAGGCAAGTTGTGCATCCTGCATTTCAGAAGGCCCCATGCCCTGGTGGGGGGTAGGGATGGCTGCTTCAGTTCTGTGAGTCAGTGAAGGCCAAATATGAATTTAAATTCCAGTTTTCTGGTAAAAATAGGTATTTATTGCAGGCTCTCTTCTTGACCACATTTCCTCAGATTTTTATTAAGTGGGCAGCAAATTACACTTCTCCAGCTGTCAGCATTGTGTGGAACTCTGTGGTGCCTGCAGACTGCTGGGAGGAGAACTCTGTGGTTGCTGCTGCTGGATTTGGACATGGAGGGGGTTGCCTGCTCTTCCCTGGCCTGTCCTGCACTTACTGAATGCCCCTGACTTGTTTTGTCACAGGATGGGCAAGAAGATGCATTTGAGAAATGGAGAGTGGAAAACTCCTGGGGTGAAGACCGTGGCAACAAAGGTAATTTATGGTCATGGGAACAGAGGGCTGAACACAGTGTCTGGAAATAAGGGCTGGTTTGTGTATGGAAGGCATGGGAAGATACTGGTAGGCTTTATCTAAAGCTCATATTTTATCAAAGTTTAAATCCTTCGTTATCACTTTCTTAAGGTTGCTTAGTTTATTGCTGTGAGGCTGCTGATTTTCTTAAGCCTTGATACCAGTCTGCTGTTGGTCACAAGTAAATTCCCAGCCATAATAAATTCCCATTATCCCTTCCTAAAATCCCCAGCAGCTGTAGGAGTTTGCTCTCCCTTTGTCACACTGGGCAGAACCTATTTTGTTGTTCAGTCCTTTGCTGTAGAACACAAGTATGATAAATCTGGTAGCATTAGTCCAAAAGGATGGTGGTACCTCTCCTGTGAGACACCAGGAATTCCTGTGGGTGTGTAATGGATCTGTTCACAAGGGGACAGGAGATAAATGCTTGGCAGCATCAGTAAGACAGGAGCACTTCCAAGGACTGTACAGGAATGCTTTTTCCTTCTGGTGTGAAAGCAGAAATGAAGAGTTCACTGCAAGACTTGTGAATGTACTGAAGCTTTTGGGAGCAGAGCTAAGCTCGAGTCTGTCACTACAGCTGTCTCCTCTGGGGGATCCTGTGCTGCCTGTGGCTGATGTTACTGAATAACCTTCCTGAGCCACATGTGCAACTGAAGTGGTTTGTGCTTTCTGTTAAAGCACTGTTTATCAATCTGCAAGATTGTGCTTACTGATTTTGTAAATGGGGAAAGGAGGGCATGGCTGGTCCCAGCTTGTGCTGTGAACAGCTGCAGTGCAAACTGTTCCAGCTCCAGCAGCTGGCTGTGGAAAAAACAATGAAAAAGCAATAGTTGTTTGCCTTTTGGAAGCTGTGCCACAGACACAGTGTGCAGCTCCCCTGCAGTGTTGCCCTCTGGTGTGACAGGCACTGGGGACACAATACTGAGTCCTTACCAGGATGTTCTGCATGGACTTGTTCTCCTGTCCCAGCCTGTCCTGGGGTTCCTTTGGAAAGGCTCTGGCACGTGGCACCAGCGTGGACAGAACCTGCAGTCACAGCTCAGCAGTGGTTGAGGAAATTGCTTCCAGTTGCTTCCATGCTCATGGAAAACAGGAATGCTGGGCTGGGGGGGCAGCTCTGACCTCCCTGGCCCTCGGGGAGTGGGGCTGGTGGTGTGAGAGCTGTCCCTGCTTTGCCCTGCCAAGGTCACTCAGCTTTTCCTAATGCACTGGAGGGAAACTCCGTGGGTTTTGTCATCTCCGCTGTGGGACAGGTTGGATGTGGGCTCAGCTGTGGCACAGCCTCCCTGCTGGGTGTGCCAGGCTGGGCAGTGTCCCAGGGCACAGCAGTCACTGCTCACCACATTTTTCTGCTGCACATTAATCCCCAATGTTGTGCTTGTAAGATTTGGTATGGCAGAACTTTCCCAGGATGTCTTGGGCTTTCTTCTGGGAATAGACTATTTCTGGAGCACTGTTTTAGGATGTGGTCTTACTCATAAGCTTTTGATAACATGAACAACTAACTAAAACATAGAATATTCTTGGAAAAGTGTCTTAATTTATGTAATGGCCTCTTGGTCTTGCAGTAGTGTCTGTTCTGAGTTAGCTGTATCCATCCACAGCAAAGTATCCCAATAAAAATCTTCAGTCTTGACGAAACAATGAAACTGTTGATGTTCAGCCTTCAAGGCTTATCCATGTGACAGTAGTAAAATGTGCTTTGGGATGTTGGATTAAGTGAAAAAAAGCCAAATCCATATTGAAGGAACATCAAAACCTTTTCTTGTCTCCAAGTACAAACTATTTTGTTAAGCAGTTCTGTGTATAATAGAGAAGGTAAAAGCTCCTTGGCCAGTTGTTCTGTATTAGAACTGGGCTCAATTTCAGGATATTGGCTTTTATTCCCAAACCACAGGGCAATAACTGAACCCTGACACTGCTACAAGTGGTACCTGTTGAGCTGTGACTGAGCAGTGGCATTTCTGGGCATTCCAAATACACATTGAGCTGTTTAAGAGGAGCCACTTGTCCTTTGAAATAAAATAGGACCCCAAAGTGACCTGAATAAACCCTGCCCAGCCTTATCCACATGCCATCTGTGTGGACTTTGCAGGGTGAGTCACTGTCCCTTATCTGCTTTGTCCTGGTGGAGACCATGTTCTCTGGAAAGTCTTGCTTGCTGTCTATACTTTGTTCTGCTTAAGGAGTTGCCTGGAAAAGTGCCTTGACAGAAAATCCCATCAGAACTAGGAAGGTTGGCTCTATCTCAGGCTGTTCTTTCAGGGAGGTGAATCCCTCTAGTGACTTTTTTTTTCCCTTGGGTATGACCAACCAGCTTGCAGTGGAACTAAAGGCACTTGGACATCACCTTCAGGGCTCAAACACTAGAAGAGGTGACTTGGAGTCACAGAATCATTTAGGGTTGGAAAAGACTTTTTAAGGGCAAACAGAGTCCAACTGTTAAGCCAGCACTGCAAAGCCCACACTGAACCATGTCCTCAAGTGTCACATCTACACATCATCCACATCCCTCCAGGGATGGTGACTCAACCTGACAGGGTTTCCTTCTTCCTACCCTGACTCTTTTTCACTCAGTGTCCCTTAGCAGCCGGTGTAGGAGGGTGAGGACTCATGGTTTGAGCTCTCTTGCTGTGTCACTCTCACTGTGATAAGATAAGATGTAAGATTTTCATCTTATCTGCCTTATCTGGGGAGCAGTGCTTGGGTAAGTCCAGCACAAGGAGCCAGAATCCACATCAGCAAAGAGGCAGCCAAGGATGATGTTAAACTTGGCACATCCCAGCTGGGTGTGGGGGACACCAGTAAGCCCCAACTCCCAACAATTTCTTGGACAGGGTGATAAAGGGTCCAGGCTGCAACAAAACACCAGAGACTGGACTTGGGTCACTAAACACCAAGCAAACAAATGACTGTTTGTTGGGAGGGAAGGAAAGTGTTTTTCCTTGTTGTCCCCCTTGCTTTGCTGCAAACACACTGAGGTGCCAGGTAACACCTGTTTTCCTGGACTTGCCCAGGACAGGACTGGAAGGACTGTGACCACTGGTTTGGGGATCATGGGATGGAATCAGTTATGTGCCCACACTCTGGAGTGGGCAGGACTGAAATCCTGTGGTAGTGCTTGTCCTGGAGAAAGGGAAGCCCTGGGAACAGCCTGGCATTGCCCTTCCTAAATATTTAGTAGTTACACTTATATCAGTTTTAAAAGTGTTTCTTGGAATCCTCTGTGGTTTTCCTCAAGGAATGAACACAGCTGCTGACAAACATTGCTTGTTTTTTGAGGTAAAAAAGTCACTTCTCAGTCAAATATTTCCTTTCTGGTTTATTGGCACTTTGTCAGCCATCCAGGCAAGTTTAATTATTCTGAGTACTCTCTTGTTCTGGAGACACAGGACATTATTACCTAACTTTGAACCCAGCTTATCCCATAGGATATCTTTTTTTAAAAGCAAGCAAGAGGGCAGTAGTAAATCACACTCTCACATCCCTCAGATAGGGGTCCATCTGCTTGTTTTGGCATGAAAAGAACTTTCCTGTGATCCATCTCCAGCCACAGGTCAGCTCCCTTAGGGCTTTCCATCTCTTGTCCTGGCTGTTGCTCACATGCCCTTCTGCATGAGGGCATTCCAGGGATTTGACTGCAGCCATCCCGTGTCAGCACCTGCTCCCTGCAGTGCCCTGTGACACTTGGGCACTGTCGCTCCCCGGGGCAGTCACAGCACGAGCACAGAGGGGCCTGGGCCGAGTCCTTGGGGCACCTTCAGGTGTCTACAGGAGGGGTCTCCTGTGGGTAATAGTGGTTTTTGTAGCTCTGAAAGCCACCTGACTTATTTGCATGTCCTGAAGTTCTGCTCGACGCTTCCTCCTCCTCAGACGCTGCGATCCCAATCGGCTCCGAGATCCGGGATGGCAGAGGCACAGTTCATTATCCTCTCGGGGTGCAATTACTTGTTGGCTCTTGGGAGTGAGAGGTTTTTGTGTGTCCCAAGAACTCATATCCTGAAGGGAGAATAATCAAGGCAGCTCCCTTTGGCAGTGTTTCCAAAATGGCTTCTAGCTTGGGTTACAATTGTGATAGGGGTTTTAATTTATGGGAATTATCTGATCTCTTGCTTTAGAAACAAGATGGTGTAGATAGATGTGTTTATTGTCCGCATTCTTTGGACATTTTCTTGTTTCATTTGATTGTGATGATACTGTTTAAGGACATGAGGAACTTTATTACATAAAGCCTTCTCATCTGTCTGCTAAATGCTTCCTTTCTCCCAGCCACTCTCACTCTCAGCTCACCTGGAAGAGTTTTGTTTCCAGTGGTGGCTCTGCTCAAACCTGTGATCCTCTAAATGTGACTTCCCCCACCCCCAGTTCAAGCAGTGTTCACTGAAATTCTCAGTGAAAATTATATTAAGGGAGAAAATTAAGATGTGGATCTGCCTAAGTGTGATTTAGGTGGCTTTATGTTTGAGGAAAGCAGGCAGCTGCCTCTTACTGCAGGAACTAAACCATTGAAGGTTTCTTAAACCGGAGCTGGTTTGGATATTCACTTGGAAAACTGCCTTTTACACAAAATCCTGAACACTTCATAAGTCAGATACTCAATTTTACATTCTGCCTTAAATGCCTTTTTCTTTAATTATTTTTTAAATTTTTTTTAAGGCTTTGTAATTCCCTGGAGTATTCTCAGTGCCTATTTTAACAGAGGAAACATAAATTATGGATATTCTGGGACTTGTTTTTCCTAGTGGGCTTCTCTCTTGGCCTCTCAGGGCACACGAAGAACATCCTGTCAGTCTGTGTGTTAAATTCCTTGTGGGTTTTTTTTGGTGGGTTTGTTCTGAGAGCTGCCCAGTGTGAGCAGGTGCTGTGCCCTGCTCACAGGTGAGGCTTGGCTCTGCTGTGACACTGTTTCCACCCCCAGGTTACCTGATCATGACGGACGACTGGTTCTCCGAGTACGTGTACGAGGTGGTGGTGGACAAGAAGCACGTGCCAGAGGAAATCCTGGCGGTGATGCAGCAGGAGCCGATCGTGCTGCCGGCCTGGGACCCCATGGGGGCTTTGGCCAAGTGAACTCCAGAGCATTTGCCTCTCCACAGTCATCAGAAGTAGATGCAATAGAGAATTCCAGTGGTCGGAAGCCATAGCCAAATGATGACATGACCAAGCGCTCGGCGTGGTCTGTATTCCTGAAATTAAGTTAAGGATCCTTGGGAAATAGCGCTTCACTGCCTTGGCTGATCGCAGCTCTCAGACAGGCTACTCCAAAACTCAAAAGGGAAAAGGAAAAAAACTCCTGATGAAAGCAACGTGACAAGTGCTGTCAATGGCAGTTTGATTTTACTTTAAATTTTTAATGCAAATCAGAGTAGTAATGTAGTGGAATGATTTTTGACCAGTGTTTTCCCTAGAAAAAATGGGCATAAAAGGCCCTTTAGAATTGATAGCTAGATGATAGAACAAACACATTGAGATACTTAATTAACTAATTATGCTCTGAGTTCCATAAAAGAATGCCTGAAAATATTTTATATATTTACATTTTTAGTTTTGCTGAAGTTTTGGAGGGGGACCTATGAATTGAAACTGCTAAAAATTACCTTTAGGAAACTTCCTCTTTCTGCAGAACTGGGGAGGGGGAACTGTTTCCTTGAGGTATCCAGTTTCACTTGTTTTTATTCTTCCATTATTGAGCTGGGACTGGATAACCCCCCCAAGGCCCAGTGCTATGTCTGTGTGCACAGGAGCGCTATTTTTCACTTATATTAGCAAGAACAACCATAAATACGTTCACAGGTGGAGTTAGTGTCATGCTCAACAGAGAAACCAATGTTTTAATTGCTGCATTTTATTTGGTTGTTTTAAAAAACAAGATGGTGCTATGAAGCTTTTGAATAAACACTTTCTAAAGTGACTGGCACAGTTCTGGTTTCTTTATTTTATTCTTTTTTAAATGAGACACATGTAACTCATGAAATGGGAAGATATTAATGACCTGCAAATAATTTGAAGTGAGCCAAAATGTGAACGTATCTCCCATGCCACAGGCACTCAAACAGTTGGAGAGCAGGACTAATCCTGTGATTTAAATAGTCCAGAATGTTTGTGTGTCCCCTGACAACCTCCCTGCTCTGCACTGGGTTTAGTCCAAGGCAAATGAGGGTAAGAAGGATGAACAGGGTGGCAACAGCTAAAAAAGGATGTTTGGTGTGGCCATGGTGCTCTGCAATTTGGTTTGACTTTTCCTCCCTTTGGACAAGAGAGGAAGTTATTAAGTGATTCTGGAAGTGTATCTTGTGCTGGTTACATGGATGTGTCTCTATGTAAGTACATGTATCAGAAATCCCAAGCTGAATCCTGCCTGCTAAACTAAATCCAGCTTAGGGCTTGTCTAGGAGTCATCCAGAATGATTCAACCTGCTGGGATTGATGTTTTCTGGATTAATACTCTAACAGGAATGCTGCTTGGACAAGAGAATTTGGTGTGGAGCAGCATCAGGAGGCTGTCGTTACTGTCCTTGAATGATGTGTTTTAAAGTCCATGCCCTTCACAGGATTCTCTGCAGAAGTAACAGAGCTGTGCTGGAGATATTGCTAAATACAGATTTGTCAAATAGATTTAATTATCAGGTGATTATCAAATATTTTGTCACCATTTCTGATTTATACTCTTTGCTCATCAAAATGGGATCTCTGTCAAAGCATGCAAATGTGAGTTGTTTAAGGAACAGTAGCCAAGAGTAACTGGGCAAGAACAAGTGTGAACTCAGTTTGAGTGGGGTGGAAAGAAACATATAAAAATGCCGTGGTTGATCTCACAGTCTTGTAGAGAAAAATGTCACATTAGGGTGTATGAACAGAAATAACCTGAAATAAATGTCAAATTACCCAGCTCTGCTGAGGACTGTTGGGTGTGAGCTGAGGGCAGGGTCTGGTTTAGGGCCCTGCAGCTCAGGGAAGATGAAAACTGGAAGGAGTGTAGAGAGGAGTGGTAAGAATGACCAGAGGATGTGAAATCATGACTGGGACAAGGCTGAAAGAAACGTGGTGTTCAGTCAGAGGGGGAGACACCAGGTTCCATTAGTTCATAAATGGATGCCTTTAAGAAGGGAACTTTGTTCCCACTGCTGATGATAAATTGATGAACGTGTCAGAGGTTTCAACTGCAGCAAGATTCAGCGAGCTTAGGGAAAGCTTTCTGGTGACAAGCCCTGGAGCAGATTGTCTGAGGACGTGGTGCCTCCACTGTTACAGACCCTTGAGATCACGTTACAGAACCCTGTCAGAAATGGCCCTGGTGCTGCTGCTCCCCCTCTGGGCAGGGGGATGGACCTGATGATCTTTTGGGGTCCCTTTTGGTGCTGGGGGTCTGATGGCTCAGCCTCCACCTCGTGCTGTTTCTTGCATCAGGGCAAGTAAACAGTCTTGTACTTGCTGCTGAACCCTGGTGGCTTTGAAACAGAGCCAGGTCTCTTGGAAAGCTGTATTTTGCATGATATTTTGATTATGACTAATGCATGTGTTGTTTTGGGGGCTTTTTCCTCTTCCAAAAGGTCAGTAATTTTAGTCCTTCAAGATCTTTCTACTTATGACTTTAACACCAGTTCTTCAGTTTCCTCTGTGCTCTCTATGAGTGTGACAGCAGCCAGGGAGAATTAACTTTTTCTCTGGAGTTTAACTGACATTTTTGTTGCCCATGGCAGCACTGTTGAGGATTGAATTTGATAAATGAAAAACTGATTCCAGGCCAGTTTTTGCTAATTTGGGTATTTAAAAGTATTGTCCAGCCTGTGCTTATCTCCCCAGCTCTTGCCCAGATATTTCCCTGTACAGCTCATACAATAGTGTGTTGTTTTTCTCCCTTTCCTTCAAGTAAGCACAGAAAATCCACATGGCTCCAACACATCATGGGAAATGAAGCCAATCTGGCAGCAATTTGCCTCCCAGCAATTTTGTAAGTTCTTTGCAAGGTGGAATTGGGAAAACTCACTGATGTGATCAGCAGCCCTCAGCTGGAGAAATGAGACTGGAGGCAGCTGAGGGATGAGTGAGATGCCACTGAGCTCCCTGAGGAACCTGGGGAAGTTCTCAGTGGCACAGCTGGATCCACCAGAGCCTCAGTGACTTGTCAGGTGTGTGGGAGGCAGTTCCCAGCCCAGGGGTGACAGAGAGTTGGCCCAGCACACGTGGGGTGTGTGATCCAGGAACAGGCCACTTAACCCCTGCCAGTTTGCAGGAAGTAGTTCAGAGATGATGAAAAACTAAACTCTTTCCAACTGATGGAAGGGAAATATCGTGGGAGTGAGCCTGGCTTGCTGCAGGTTGTCTCTCAGCAAAGAAAACTCTCTGACTTATGAACTGTAAACCCAGGTTACAGAAAAATTTAACATCCAACTGATATAAAGATGCTTTGGTTAAAATAAAAAAAGAATTCATGCCCACTGTATTTCAGTGCTGATCTGTCCTTTAGTTTATATCCTTTGCAGAGCTTTAACCTTTGGAGTGTTGAGGAACCACTCAATTCACAGCTTCCTTTTCCAGTTTATCAACAAACCCACGTTGTTTTCATGTGAAAATTCAAGGGCAGTTCCCCTGACAGGTGGCAAATATTGACCAATAATGTTACAAAAGTCAGTTATCTCAGATTCAATCAAAGGCCAAAAATAACTATTCCTAATGAAGACAAGGAAGAGGCAGGAGGAGAGGTTACATGTAGTGGCAGTTTGTGGGTTCTCAGAGTCAGATTTCTCCATTGGAATGTGCTCTTAAAACAGTTGTAGTGGAAACAGCAAAACCTCTCCAAACCCCATCCAACTCCCAGATGTGAATCCCAGCACTCTCTGTGTGGAAAATAGCAGGGAAGGGCAGTAAGAATGTCTTTTATCCCAAAGCCAGTTGTAACAGCATCTAAATGTAGTCTGATTGCTAACCAAGCAAAAGATGGGAACAAATAAATACTTCAGGATTTGTTTGTTTTGTGTTATTTGGGAAATTGTTCCTACCCTTTTACAGGCAGTGAATCAGAGACACTTGCAGAATTATTACTAATCTCTTAGCACAGCTGGTACTACAGTTAATAGGTAATTTGATCGATGCCTCCCAGCTGCTTTATCTGTGGAGAAGTGTGGAAGTATCTGAAGTTGTGCCTTGGGTTAAGTGCATTTTCTTCCTCTTTTTTTTTCATATTTCCCTAAATCATTAGGATTTTGCCCACCACTGCACAGAAGATTTAATGAGATTCTGGAACTGACTCAGAGGAGCTCCTGGAAGTTTTTCACGTATGAGGTAAATAAGTGTCATGGAGTTGAAGGGTTTGCCTGAAATCTCCAGTCTGTTATTTCTGTGATGCCCCAAAGGATCCAGATTGTTTGGCAAGAAATTAAAGAAAAAAAAAAACACACACAACTGTGCTGCTGTAGAAAACATTAATGAAAAAAACCACAATGGAACAAAAAGGCTTGAAAGGTGGTTTTGTGTTCTTTAGCATGCTGGTTTTCACATTACAGCTTTGTGTGCCCAACCAAAATAACTGAGTAGTGACACTGGTGCTGCTGAGAAAGGATTGACTAAGATGAATTATTTGCAATGGTATTTTGGACTTCTTGAGACAACCCACTCTAAGCAGAGACTGAGATGGAGAAAAGCCTCAGACAAAGGTCACCATTCCTCTAAAACTAGGAAAAAACCCCAAGACATAATTAAGTAAAAGGCAGAAGGGCCTCAAGTAGAGAGAATTTATTTCTTGTAAGAGGGTAGAAAAAGTGAGCTTGGAAAATAATTCCAGTCTCCCAGCAGTATGAGCTGGACATCTGTATGAAAGGGAAGGCACAGATTCCTTGTACCATCCGTCATCCCACCTCCCAGGGAAAAATCCTGCTGTCCAGAGCATGAGGTCTGATCCACAGATGGGTATTTATGCACTAAAACACTGTGCTTTGACTTCCACGAAGGTTTAGTGAGTGAGGCACAACAGAATCTGTCCTTGTAAACCCTTTGGAATGGGACAAAATGGGGAAGGCTGGGGATGCAAGGACAGGAACTTGTGGGGTTTTTGCTGTCTGCAGGGAAGCAAAGACTATCAGGACCAAACCTGATTATTTTGGAAAGCAGAGCACAGGAGGGGAATTCAGCACAGCAGGGAGGAGTTAGATATTGCTATTTTCACTAAAAGATCAATGAATTTCTAAAATAGCTGAAGGCAAAAAGCTTCACTTGACAAAACAGTCGTAATACCCTGCCCACAGGAGTCAGTGGGAAAGCAAACAGGGTTTTAATGCCTCGTGTGTGGAACTGCAATGCCCCAGATCTCCTTGAGATGGTGCAGGTGACTCGCCCTGACCGGCTGCTGCTCCATCAGGGACAAGGGACAGCAAAGGAAAGTGCTAATTACAGCCCTCGGCTCCTCAGGTTGCTGTTTATTTTCTTTTCAATTGTTTGGAACAAGTCTCTGAGAACTGGCAGCTGCTTCCAGCAAAGCTGCTGCTGCTCCAACAATCAGCTTTTATTATTTGTCCCCATTCTGCTTTTCCACTCCCCACCCCCAAACCTGCCACCTACACTGTGGCACTATTTTGTTGACCTGTGATTTATGACTTTTTATTAAAAAAATTGTGAAGCACGGGAATGAAGAAATCCTGGATGAAAAAGGCTGGAGAAAAAGCACATCAGAGGTGGAGTGAGGTATCTGCAGTAGTAGTAGGAAGAAAGGAAATTACTTGTTGAGCTTACTGAGGCAGCAAAACATTTGTGAAGAATTTCTGCTCCAAACTATAAGACAAGGCTAAACCTTATTTCTTTACTAAAATGATATAAATATTCAGCAGTAGAAATTATTCTTTTCAAGCCCTTTTATTGTGATAATATCCCAGTTCTTCCTATGCTTCTGTAAACTACAGACCCACCTGTAAACTTGTAATTTACTGACTCCCCCAAAACTTCTGTCCTGTTTGTTGCCTCCATCCCCATCAGCATCCTGTTATTTATAGCTGTAACAAGATCCAGCAAAACTGCCCCTTACCAGGAAAGCTTCCCTCCTTCTCCCTCTGCCTTCATTGGATCCTGCTCTGAACGGATCAGAGCAGGCAAATGTAGCCACCCACCTCTAGGAGGAAAACTGAGCTGCAGCCCTGGTGAAACATAAAGTTTATTTGGGTAAAGTGACGCAAAAATTCTTAAAGAGCTCTTTGGCAGCAGATTATCTGGAAATCAGACCATGTGAGGGGGACTGGTGTACAAAAACCTCCCCAAGGTGCTGAGTTGCCCACAGGCTGAGTTCCTGAGGCTGAAGTAAATGTGGGTGAAGGTCCCTCGGGCTTGGGTAACTCCAAGGGAAGCGCTTCGGACCGACCCCAAACGCAGGTATGTTATCATTTTGTCTCTAACCCAGTGATGTCTAAAGTACTTTATGAAATTCAGACAGGCTCTGAGATGGCTTCTTCTCAGAGCTGCCCTCCTGCAGCAGCAGACACTGGAGTTTCATTAACTTTCATTCCTCGTTGCCTCTTTCAACCTCAGTTATAAAATCTGAAATACTAATGACAGGCTGAAACCTGAACTCTGGGTTTTGTTCCTTTTCAAGGCAACTTTTCAAGGTCTTTGATTAATTTCTAAAGCATCGGGAAAATGTGCATCTAACAAAGCTTTGGGGGTGGAAAAAGGTGCATTGATTTTTGGTGAAAGTTTGCTTTGATTTTTTAAAACTTTTAATGCTTTCTCTCGCTTTTCTGCTGTGACATGCTCTACTCTGTCACGTTCAGGCACTTGTCCAGCAGTTATGAATGTTGGGACTCAAATGCCTGTAAGGAGAAAATGTTCCAACAATCTGAAATGAAGAGTTCTGGCAGGTCACATAACTGCTTTACAAACCCATTCAAAATTTACTAAAAGGAATTAAACTATAAGGAAAGATGAAGGAAAGCAGCAGAATCTGAAGGGGGGAGAAAAAGAAAAAAGCCAATGCAAGCTTTGAAAGGGTAAAGTGAGGTTTGTTAATCATATGAAGTTATATTTTAAAAGGTAAACTGTTCCAGCACGGTAAATTATCGAACTCAATGGGACAGATTTATTGTAAGTAATAAATCTGAGGAGCATGTCCTGTGTATTTACAGTCAGCCACGTTTACTGAGAGCAACTGGCTTGCTGGGTTAGTTTGCTAAGAAATGTGGAAGTTTAAGTAAAGAATGTAATGTAACTGAGTACATAAATAGGCAAGGAAAACATGTTTTGATGTATTAAGAAAGCCTGGGGGGAAAAGGATCATGCACTTAATGGATTTGGGTTCTTGAAAATGTTGTGGTATTTTTGTAATGTGGGTTGTCAGCAGTCAGACTTTTACCAGGGAAGGGCTCAAACACTTGGGCTGCATCTTCTGGTGCTTTTGGTGGCAAATTCACCATAATTTTCTTGGAGAGTTCTTTGTAAAGTTGTCGTGTAGCAAGTGACAGCTGTGGGTCCATTTTCTAATTGCACAGGGTGTGATGAATTTCAGACAGTCAAATCAAGAAAAAATGCCCTAAAAATGGAATTTAATAAACCCCCTCAACTATTCCCACATGTGGAAAGAGCTTAAATACACTGCACATTTCCTGCTTTCCTCCATGGAAATATAAACTGCTGAGTTTTCACTGGTAACAGTATTAGAGCCTGAAATGCTGGTTCTGTGTCCTGGTCTCTTTTCTGCTGCTCAGGTTTGAAGTCTTTTCCCAGCCCATGTGTTTGAAGCTCTGTTGATCTGTATCTTGTAGAATTGTTGCAACATAACAAACCCCATCTGTGGGACAAGTGTTTAATGGAGAACTTGAGTAGAACTTGGAGCCTGAATAAAGGGCTGTAATTTGGAGATAGCCATTAACAAGCCACCTTCAAAGAAACATCATCTGTTGTTGAGGAATGGTGCTGTATTTATTTGGTGGTGTTGGCTGTGTTAGGACTCTTCCTTCAAGCTTATATAAATAATTTGAGGAAGAATACAAAAGCAATATCTTCCCTCTGAGCTTATCTGTTTCCTTGCACTAGACACAGACACTCTCAAGCCACAAAATGCATTTCCCCCTTCCTGTTCTTTAAATGACTGTCACCAATTTGGCAGCATTCCCACTAAAATACAGTGTCTGCCTCCTAAATGAATTTTTAAAGGTTAAAAATCTCTCTTTCCTGCAGACTTTTTAATTTCACACTGAAACACGGATAAAATTGTGACATAAAACTCCCAGCACAGGTTTATATTTCCCCAACCCTGCTGCTTTCAGAACCACTGTTTCCCATCTTACTTATGTTTAGCCTTATTTGGGAATACAGGAGTTAAGTGGAGAGAGCCCACTCCTTATCCACTCTTTGGGAAGCAGACTTTAGTTCTCCCAGGAGGGCCATTGTCTCACCAGCACTACTTGCTGACTACACTTGGACTCTGTTTTAGCAAGAATGTGAGTGAGCCCTTGAAGACTTGCAAATATTCATATACAGGATCCATTGGGACAAAATTACTGCAAATTTCCTATAAAACACTCACACTTTTGGCTGTGCCAAAGTACCCAAAATCTAAATATTTAAAATCACCAGCCCTGGGATCAGACCTGTTACAACTCACTGGAACATAAATTTCAGTGAGTTTTGATCACTCTATCAAAACTCAGTTCAACTAGAGAAGAATATCTAAAAAAAAAACCTGAATAAATCAATGTTCAGTTTTTGAGGGATGTTCTGGATACCAGCTTAAATCTGCTTTGTACCTAATACCCCAATTCTGTGGCTACCAATTATTTATGAATATCAGGTTTTGGAATCTGAAAAGCAAACTGTCACACTTTCTGTCAGCTCACCTAATGGAAACAAGAGAATGGAAAAGGATATCCTAGGTATTAATTTTTTAATGAAATCAGCTTAACTGAACACACTCAAAATCAAAAGGCACTAATTTTTTTGCATGATGAACCTAAATATGACTCATGTATGACATGAGTCCGGTACCTGCAAACACCCAGGTATGAGCCTGTCAGAGGGTCATGGCTCATATTTTGTCTCAGAGGTGAGAATGGTGCCTCCAGGTAAACAGCACAGCCTTCTCCTGCGTGGGATAAATGAATTTTATCTCATTCATTGTCATACCAGATAAAAGTAATTTCCTTGGACTCTTTCCATTTTCTGCAGTTCTGTGTGAACTGCAAGGTGTAATTGCAGTCAGGCAGATATGGAACTTTAACCATCTGAAATACTAAGCGATAAAAGTGAGATTTAGGTCAAGTTAACTGTTTGATCTCGGGCTCTCTCTTTGTCTTGAGGTTCAAAGTGCTTTAATTCCCTGCAAGTGGCTGCCTGTGAGCTGGAGGGGTGGTGGTACCGCGAGTTCTGCTGCAGGAATGTGGCCAGAACCCCGTTGCTTCTCCACAAGTTTTGCTTTGCAAAATCAGCACATGGAGTAAGAACATAATTTGCATGAAGTGAAAAATACACAAATCTACGAATTTTGTCACTGTCATGACTGTCTGCAGTCAGGCACAGGGGGCTGGACAAGCCCTGAGCTGCCCAGGCACTGCAGCCGCACCTCAGACACAGAAACCTCCAGGTGACTCGAGGCTTTAAGATTTGCCTCCTTGAAGCATCTGCTACTTGCTGTACATCAGCCTCATTGCTTTACTATCCCAGACACACTAAAAGTCATTTTCTCCTTTAAAAAAAAAAAAAACACCAAAACCAGCAGGAGAATCACTTTGTTTTGAAGTGCTGGAAGGATTTGTTTCCCCTGCGGCACAGCATTAAAGGCAGGGGATTCCCACACTGCCACGAGAGGTCACTGCGTGCTCCAGAAATAAACAGGAGATGAGCCACCAGTTGTGCAAAAGGAAGCAGACCCCAGGCCAGGGATGCTCCTCGAGGAATGCTTTGCTGGAGGCAAAGGAGCCGAATTTGTGCTTTTCCATCATTTGTGTCACGCAGGGCTTGTACATTCTACAGTGCTGGTTCAAGTTTAGCTCCGTGTGGGAGATAAATAAATATAATTTAATTAATATTTGGCTGATGTGAACGGCGTTGGTGGCTCCAGCCAAGCATGTACAAACACATGTCCTCAATTATCCATCTGAGTGTTTTCAAGAAGCAAGCAAAGCAGGGAGTAGTTGTGGAGGACACGCTGCGTGTTCCAGGGTCACTCCTCTTTAGTCACTCTTTGCACAGGGAGGTGCCATTCCCAGCCTGGCACCTTCCACATGCCCCTGGATGGCATGGAAATACTGAGGTGAAAACTGCCCTGCAGAATTATCTCTGGGCAGGAGACAAAGCACTCGGGGCCTCCCGAAGGAGCAAAGTCACGTTTGCTAAACACAGATCAAACCGAAGTGAAGGCACAGGGATCTGTCTTCTTCCTCTTTTTATCTTTGCCTTCTCTTCCAGAGCTAATTAGGGGCGATAAGAAGCCAAGGTGCAGTTATGTAAGAGCAACCTTTGCAACAGCTAAGACTGAAAATAGGTAATAAACTTCCATTTCTGAGATCGTTCACTGTCACCAGCCAAGCACCTGAGGTACCGAGAGATCGGGCACAGAGAAATGGAGGCTGAAGTGGGCAAAATCCTTCACTATTAGAGACATTTTCCCTGGATGTCTTCCCTGCTGTCCTAGCACGCTTCCCAACCCCAAGAGCTCAAGTTCTGCAGCTGTTCACTGTTTGTAGCGGTTACAGTTCCTTTAAGTATTTTTTGTAACAAAGCAGGGGGGAAAGTACATTCTCCCGGAGTTTTTTACAGCGTAACGAAACCTTCTGATTCTGTAACTGTCCTGTTTTCCTGTGCCAACTATGCCCCTGTGAACACCACTGCGTAGCCCTGGAGCCCCTCACTCCAGAGATTTCCCGGGATAACTGACAGGCTGTAGTTCTGTTTCAGAAGAAAAACAGATTTCAGCTCAAGCCCCTGAAAATTCACATGCAATTTTGCATTTTTGAGGCTCAAACTACTGCAAATTCTACAGAAATATTTCAAATAATGTCCCATTTCTTTCCTGTGGTCTGCAGAAGACCAGAAGGAGCTTAGATCTGGATAGACAACTATCCTGATTGTCACAGATCTTGGATACCAACAACACACTCCACCACCTCCCCTCAGTGAAGAAAGCACCGAGAAGTATCTTTGTGAAGAAACAAAGGGCTTTGCAAATACAGTAAGAGTTTAAGCCCCAGGTATGAAAAAATCTCTCCCAAGAGATAATGCAGTTAAATCAACATCCTTTACTGCTTTCCCATTTATGGGTTAGAGGTGTAAAGTCCAGAAGTGCTCAGGTTACTTTTCCATATTCCTACCTCAGCTTTAATATGCTCTATGCAAGGGGAGGATTGGCTGTGGCCTTTCCTAGGAATTCTGTGTTGACACCAGTGGTGGTAGGACTGTTGCCATCTCCATAAGCTCTTTTGGGACATTTGGAAGGTTTTGGACTCCACAGACATTCAGGTTTTCTGGTCCTGCAGGTAAAACAGAAACTCCTGTTCTTGATGTTTCAGTCTTTGTGGATGATTAACTAATGGTAGCAAAGTACTTGCTCCTGTAAAAATTCACATTAATGATGCACTGCTTGCTTTGTGATGAAAAGGACATTATTTGGGTAAAGACAGAAGGTAAGCCTGGAGAATTAGAGATTTCTGGAAGTTATAAACACCACCTTCAAGTGACTTTTATCTTGAGAATATCCTCCTTTTTGCTCTGCAGTTTGATACCTTTCCTTCTCTTTCTACTGGAACTAAGAAATTTTAACAAGTTGTCTTTGCAAAAGGCTGAAAGCTGGGGAAAACTCGAGTTTTAATAGCTCTGGTAATCAGCAAATTCTAGAAATAAGCAATAATATCCCTTCTCTGCTTTAGTTTTTCCTGCAGTTAAAAATTAAGTAATGCTTATTGTTCTGGTAGGATGTGACAATAGTAGCTACTGTTGTAAAACGCTTTGAAAAGTTAAAAATAGATGTAATTGCAATAATTTAATCTGTGGTGGCATGGTGTAGATTGTGTGACTCCTTGCTGGCTATAAAGCAGGGTTACTGCCCCAGGGAATTTACAGCACAGAGGATCAGCTCCTGTTCCAAGGTTTTGTTGGGTAAAGGCAGTTGAGTATTTACATTACCTCAACAAATGAGCAGAAAACAAAGCATAACCTGCTGAATAACAATTCTTTTTCTGTTCTCTTTTTTTCTCAAGGAAAAGTTATTTGTGTCACATTTTTTCATTATTTCAGGATGGTTTATTTCCCTTGGATTCTGTTTTTAGCACATGTGAAGAGGGCAGGAAAAGCCAGGGATTCCCCCAGTGCCTGTTGTTTTGCCCACTACCTTTCCTGGGGCTGGAACCACAGTGTCAGCAGATCCAAACAGAAGGAAAGATGCTTTTATTTGCCCAATAAAACTGGAGACAAGTTTTATCCTTTAGACCCACATGTTAGTTCTTAATCAAAAGAATGAAATAGAAGTTTATGATCTTTTCTTCTTGCTCTTAGTGTTGACTGAGCCTCAAGTGTTAATTGATGACAAACTAGTGAGATTTAAATACTTTTCTGAAGTTTCATTTAAGCCTTCTAGGTCTGCTGCTAAACATAGCAGACACTGTGGGATTCTCAAGAAAGGTAGTCATGAAATGTAATTTTTATATCCATGATTATCTCATATTTCTTTAAATAATTCTTTTCCCTTCTTACTGGGTGGACCTAGAAATTGCCACAGGATGAGTGGATCAGTCACAGCTTATGAAAATGAATGTGCAAGTCACACTAAACTCTGACCTCAGTTTGCAAACTGGGAGTCCCACAGGCTCCCTGGGTGTGAAACCAGTGTTCAGAGAGCAGAAGACAGCAGGACTGTGACTGCCTGTGAGGTGTCCAACAATGCCCAAAGTCCAGCACATCTCCTGAGAGGGCGTAATGCAGGTACACTGACTTCTGCTGTGGAAGAGGATGACTGTTTCCTTCCTTTCTCTGGACAAAATCCTGAATGGATTATCAGCTCTGTGATTCACATTGCATGCTGTGATGGCTGATTACTTCCAACGGTATTTTAATCACAGAATCTGTTGGTTGTAACTTGAAAGTTCCCAGCATTGTGGATTTGTAACTCTTTTTTCATTTCTTAGATGGTGCCCAAGCCTTCAGTCTGATGGATTTAAGTATGGAAGAGGAATTCTAAAAGTGCTGGGAATAAAAGAGTGGGAAGACAACCCACGAGGGGACTCTGTGCTGCTGCCTCTCTGCAAGTGATCAGAACAAATCCCAGAAAAAAATGGAAAAAAAGGCAACAAGCAATGAGACTGAGCCACTGACTTCCAAGAAAGATGCCTCAGACTGTAACAAAGGAGAAGATTGTAAAGAGAACGGACTTCTGGTCAGGAACCCTAAATCTGCCCTCCGGCTGGTGGAGGATGGCAATAAAGTCCATCCCAGCCAGGGGGATAAAGGGGAGGCAGCTCAGATCTCAAATGGTTATTCAGCAGTTCAGAGCTCAGCCCCCTGCAATGGGATGGGAGAGGTGGAGGATGCCCAGGGCACGGCCCCAGCAGCCACCACCACCACCACAACCACCACGTCCACCACCTGTGGAGCTGAAGGGCAGCAACAGCTGATGGAGCTGGAAGACAGAGAGACCTGGAGTAAAAAAATTGACTTTCTCCTCTCTGTCATTGGCTATGCAGTGGATCTGGGAAATGTGTGGAGATTTCCTTATATATGCTACCAAAATGGAGGAGGTCAGTGCCCAGCCCTGCAGGCTGTTCCTTTATGCTGAACTTCCTTGCTTGTAAAGGGATGATTTAGTGGCTTTTCAATTATCATGTGTAACAAATGAATAGAGGGAAATTAATTACTTTTTATGCTGACTGGAAAACCTAAATACTGGGATATGATAACATTAAGATGAAAGAAAAACTACTCAGCAAAATTTTAAAAATCAGTATATAATTAGTAGCTGAGAGCCAGTTATGTGCAGAATCACCCTCCAACAGGAAAGACTCAACCCCTGTCCAAAGGAGTGTTTTAAAGTCAGATAAACTAATATGTCAAAACCAACTCATAAGGAAGGTGAGGTCTTGGGCTCACTGGCATAAGAGACAAAATAAAAATCTAAAATCTACTCAAGGAAATCTTGGAAAGGACTTTTGTCTCTCTAATATAACAAAGGCATTTTACTGGCTAAATTAATTATTTTATCTGTAGCCCATCTCACAGCTGTACCCACTGTAGCCAGTAGAGTCTTGGTGAATTCTACATGTACTTGTCACAGAAATGTGAGAAATTTGGCCTGAGTGCTGCTTTGTGTTCAATCTGCTCAGTAGTTACTCTTACAGGAAATCCCACAATAACTCAGTGTGGTGCACTGGCTACAGAGGGATGTACATTTTTCCTGTGGGATAAAAGGAACTCCTGTTTATGGAGTGCTGGGTCTGTTGGAAGGGAAGTCCTACAAAGAGTTACAATCATGTGCTTTCTCTCTTGCAGGAGCATTCCTCATTCCTTACACAATCATGGCCATCTTCGGAGGGATTCCCCTCTTCTATATGGAATTAGCACTAGGACAGTATCACAGGAATGGGTGTATTTCCATTTGGAGAAAAATATGTCCTATATTCAAAGGTAAAGAGGGGAAATGGAACTTTCTGAATAACTGGAGAATTTTCTTCTAAAAATGACATTTCTGGGAAAAAAAGGAAAATCTCATAGAACCAAGTAAGGCTTGTTCTACACAAGATTTTGGCTTTACAAGGAAAGCTTTCCTAAAACTCTGTGTACACCTGCACGTGTGTGTACTGTTGTATGCACCTACAATATGCAGCTCTCAAACTGATTAGAGGCCTGAACTTCTCTGACCCAAGCCTGAAAATATAAATAAAAGATAGGAAAAGGTGGTGTTCTATAGGCTCATTTACTCTTGTTCCCAGTGTTATAGCTCTGGTCTGGTCTTTTTTGAGACTGCAAGATGCCTATTTCTAAATTCCAGAAACTTAGGAAGAGATAAAAAAAAAATCTTTTTAAGCATGTTCTGTCTTGACTAAGGATGTTTCACTGGAACCAGAGCCTGAGTGTTTCTTAAGTCACATGGAATTCAAGTGTTGTAAACACTTGGGAGGGTATGGTTAAGTCCTGCAGAGCAGCCCTAGGAAGTTACTAATGGTAGTTGATGTGATAACCAATTCCTTTCATTTTTTGGCCTAACCTTTATGCTGACTGCATGTAATTACTTCCTGCCCCACTAGGGATTGGCTTTGCCATCTGTATAATAGATCTTTACGTAGCCTCCTACTACAACACCATCATGGCTTGGGCCTTTTACTACCTCATCTCCTCCTTCACGGCGGAGCTGCCGTGGACCAGCTGCACAAACCCCTGGAACACAGGCAACTGCACCAACTACTTCAGCCAGGACAACGTCAGCTGGTCCGTGCACTCCATCTCTCCCGCAGAAGAATTTTATACGTAAGTGCATGTAAGTGATAGGAGACAGACTGGGGGAGCAGGGAGCAAGCTCTTCCTTGGAGGAGAGCGGGGCTTAGTGTTAATGGCACCTTCTTTTGAACCATTCAAATCACTGAATATTTGTAGGTTATGTAAGCTGAGGGTGTATGGGGGTACTCAGCTATCATCACTTCATATCAAACTTTTAGCTAAAATAAAATAGATCTAAAATTACGTGACTCCGAAGGCCTTGGGATTCCTTGTGATGCTCACACCACGGTCTGGGACTGTTCAAAGCAAACTTAGTGTGAGCATTTGTTTAAAACAAATACCTATATTGTATTTTTTCTTTCCTGTTTCAGCCGCCAAGTTCTACAGGTGCACAGGTCTGAGGGGCTGGATGACCTGGGGGGCATCAGCTGGCAACTGACCCTCTGTTTGTTGTTAATCTTCACCATTGTGTACTTCAGCATCTGGAAAGGGGTCAAAACATCTGGCAAGGTGAATGCAAAAGCAGGATAATTCAACTTGGTACAGGATAGTCTAGAGGCTGTTCTAAATGAGACAATTAACTGTCGGGAATTGTTTCAGACTGTGCTCCAGACAGGGGTTATAGGCTGATGTATCTGGGAATGCTGCAGCAGTGTGGCTATTGTTATCCAAGTAATATATAGGATATATAGGACAGCAGTAAGTTACACCCCTGTTCTCTGGGTGTAACTGGCTGTTCTCAAGAACAGCCCTGCCAAGGAAAGCGGGTACAGATGTGCAAACTGCCTGTGTGCAGAGCTTCAGAGAAGCTCATGTGAAGATGTTATAAATCCTCAGAGATATAATATAAATATTTCCTTATCCCTGTTAAATTTCTACCCATGTGTTACCATTTTCCCTCACAGGTGGTTTGGGTGACTGCCACGTTCCCTTACATCATCCTCTTTATCCTGCTAGTGAGAGGTGCAACTCTGCCTGGGGCTTGGAGAGGTGTCCTCTACTACTTGAAACCTGACTGGCAGAAACTCCTGGCCACTGAGGTAAGAACATGATCAAAGGGCAGAGATTTGCTTTTAGCCTATCAGTTTGTATATCAGCTCATACACACCTCAGTGTTGAAAAGAGCATGATTGAACACATGTCGTTGCATGGACTTAAAAGCCTGACTCCATGCTCTTGTTTAAACAGTCCTGCTATTCCTTCCACAATTATAAAGAATTTTAGAGTCCACCATCAGTGGCAGAATTCCCATACAGTGTGTGAATGGAATTAGTGATATGATACAAAGAAAACAAGTGACCAAACAGTTTTTCACCAGAAAAATGGTGAACAGGCTGTGAAGGAGGAATAAATCAGTTAGGCCTGCATACACCTCCAAAATCTGAAAGGAAAGGAGGAATGAGGACAAGACTGAGTGAACCAACAAACCCCAGGCACTCCAGTATCTGATTCAGCCCTGAACTCTGGGGATGACAAATAGTCCATCAAGCCCAAGGCTGCACTTACTTCACTGCCTGGGAAAGTGTCTAGTGAGGAGGGTGATGGAAAAAAACCCAAAGCAATAAATACTACAAACACATAGATTAAAAATTTCTAATGTTTGCAAGTCTGGTGCTGCCCAGCTGATATGGAGAGTTCTGAATGAAGAGGAAATGAAAAGACACCAGTCTCTGATAAAGCAGCATCTCCAATAAGGAACCACATCTTCTGCAAAAGCAATAAAGGGCATTGATATTGTATTGGATGTATCTGGAGTGAGGACAGCAGATTGCAATCTGTGTGCTGGACGATGACAGAGCTCTGTCTGGGTGATACAGGATGGCCTCACACGATGGAAGAGAATATTAGAAATGGGTTGTAATGAACTCCATGTTTCAGTCAAAAGAGGATAAATGAATGAGGACTTTCACCTTCAGAAAGGGAACTGATATTGTACTTTAGAACATTACTCATTAGGGCTGTGGCCACTCTTCAAGTACAACAGGCTTTTCATAACAAGATGATCACACTTGCATCTGTCACAGCTACAACAAAGCTGAACTGAGCCCTAAGGACCAGAACTGCACCCACACTGTCAAACGTATTTCCATAAACCTAGGAAAAATCTGGACAGTGATCATCTACTACTTAGCCTGGAGGACACAAAGCCAAGCACAGGACTACTCCACAGCACACAGAGTTTGGAGGAAGACTGCAAAATCATTGATAGAAAGTTCTCTACACACAGCAAAACTTCTGTTAAACTGATTACAGGCAAATCACTGAATTAATCTAAGATGCTGCCAGAAGTGAAACTGCCACAACAGTGTAGAGGTACAAGAAGAACCCTATAGGCGCCAAAATTAGATATTTACAGTTCTCACAGATCTACAATAAACATTCATATTTCAACACCTCTCTTAACAAAGTGTCTGTTAGACCAGGACTAGGACATAGGCAGACCAGTGAAAAACCATTTTATAGGCCTAAGTGATATTCTGAACATGCCAAACTCACTCAATCTGTTTCATGTAATTTTTTCTTGATTTTCAATATTTTTCAGGTTTGGGTGGATGCAGCAGCTCAGATTTTTTTCTCCCTGGGACCAGGTTTTGGGGTCCTATTGGCTTATGCCAGCTACAACAAATTCCACAACAACTGCTACCAGTGAGTTCTACCTTATTCTATAAGTAAAATCGAGTTAAAAAATGTAACTGTGGCTACTGATGAAAAAGAAACAGGGTGCCTAAACCCCTGCCAAACTGTCACATTGTAATTATTTAATCTTAGGAAATGACTTTATGGTCTTGAGCTGAAAGGCAATTTATAGTTGTTTCCTTGATAATGTGAAAAAATTCTATTTCTGACTTGTGAAATAAAATTCTCAATCCTTTAATATTCCTATAGTAATTCCTATTCTTTTAAAACAGCCAGCATTCAACCTAGTGTCAGACTAATGTTACAGCATCTGTTTGAATTTGGAGATGAAAAAGTAGGCACGGGTTGTTTTTGTTTACTTTCCTTCAAACCTGCTGCTTGTTTTTTCCCCCCTGTATTCTCCTCAATTTTCTGGGAGCCTGACAGATTGTTAACTCACTCCACATGGCTGTAAACTACCCTTTGCAGCAGAGGCACATCCCCTGATGTGAGTTAGGTCTTCTGTTGCAGAGATGCCCTGGTTACCAGCACCGTGAACTGCGTGACCAGTTTTGTGTCTGGATTTGTCATCTTCACCGTGCTGGGATACATGGCTGAGATGAGGAACGAAGATGTGTCAGAGGTTGCCAAAGACACCGGTAGGTTAATGCTCTTACACTGCTTCTGAGGAAGAAAGAATATATTTGAAAAGAAAGAATATATTTGTGTGTTACCTTCTAGATTGAGAACAGCCCAAGGGATGAGAAATATTTAGTACATAATTCGGGATACTGACTTTATGGTAAGGGCACTGTCACCCAGTAGAGCTAAAAAATTAGCCCATAAATACAGCACATACAAGTCATACTGCAGCTTCACACACCTGGTGGTAACAGCCTGAGGGGAGTTTTCCCCTGGGAGATAACATGTTTCAGATGTTTCAGTGACCCAGCCCGCCCTCCCTGCAGCAGCCCTGGCTGACAATTATCCCAATTCTCTGACACCAGGACCCAGCCTGCTCTTCATCACGTACGCCGAGGCCATTGCCAACATGCCAGCTTCCACCTTCTTTGCCATCATCTTCTTCCTGATGCTGCTCACGCTGGGATTAGACAGCACGGTGAGTAATGGGGCTCTCAGATCCCCCGTGTGTGGCCTCACCCCCCCCAGACAGCACCGAGACAGAACTGCAAGCAGTGCTCTGTCACTGGGGGGTTTACAGCAGGATTGGCAACTCCAGGTGCCTTCTGTAAGACAGCAACTATTACACCAATTTTTGCCTAAATGTAATGAAATGATTGGTCACTGTCATACTGTGACAACTCCTGACAGACCCAGAAACAGAACCAAAGCACTTGATTCACAAACCCCTGGTTGAATGAAGCCTTCCAGGCTCCTTTTCACTTGTAAACCTACAAAGCAATTATTAAATTCTGGAAGTTTTTCTTCCAAATGGGTGACAAAAACTTCCAGAATTTAATACAAATAGGTTCAGCAAGGCTGAACTCGGCTGATTTAACCATCTTGGTTCCACTGAACCACCTCCCACTTGTCTGCATCCAAGTGCCTGTAACACAGAACTGCCTCTGGATGACAGTCCATTCCTGAAGATACTTGAAGACTAAATCCCCACCCTAAAGAGCTTTAAAGCTCTGAGGAGAGACTTGTCTAAACAGCAGCCACAGCCCCTGTACAGCAGAACAAAGCCCCGATGTTTCCGTGCTGTAAAGCTCCTTTGAGCGTCCAAACACACTTCCAAGCAGGTAACACTGCCCTCTATTTGCCAGTGATTTTTCCATGCTTTTCAGTTTGCAGGACTAGAGGGAGTGATTACTGGAGTCCTGGATGAATTCCCGCACGTCTGGGGCAAACGCAGGGAATTGTTTGTCCTTGGCCTGACCATTGTTTGCTTCCTGGGGTCACTGGCGACCCTGACATTCGTGAGTATTTCACATCTTGGAGAGGGTGGCATCTTTTCAAGCGAGTTTCAAGACATCAGATTAAATCTCCAGCCTGTTTTCTTTATACATTAGGAATCTATTACTTGGAATAAATGTGAATGCTATTTCACCAGGAAATGTGTTGCTGCTCCAACTATTGCATCAGCCAGCAGACAGCCCTCCACGTTTTGTATGTGGTTTACTTCTTGTTCCCAGAAAACTCCATGTTTAAAAATAACATGAATAGTTATCATTTTCCCAATGTTTAAAATGTATTTTTAATTTTAAAAAAAGAATTATCAAAATCAATCTGCTAGAAAATGCTGTAACTGACTGTTGCCATTCTCCAAAAATTTCTAGTAATGAATTTCCTGAATATCCCTCATTGTATCAGACCAGAAATCATGATTAGTCACACCAAGGAGTCCCTGTGGGGCTTGTGGATTTCATTCTCACAAGAAAAAATTTTTGAATAATGAGTGTAATGACCATAAGGGAAAAAGAAAAAAATCCTTGGCTTTCCTGTCACTTCCTTCTCATTTAAAGTGTTTGCTCTACAAGGATGATTAGTTCCTCCCCAAGGGGTCTCCTCCTTCATGATTCTAGATCCCAAATGGGAAGAAAGCACAGTAACACTTTATTTATTTCCTGTTCCGTTGCTATGACTCGTGTTGGAGAAAGATGCCATCATGGAAGGCCTGCAAAAGCCATCCTGCCAACCACCACCAAACCCCACTTTGTTCAGTAAAATCCAGGTAGAACTGCCAGCAGGTTTTAGCTTTTCTGGTGAGGGAGGTCCACAGAGAGCGAGCAGACCACCAAGGATTTCCCTGGCAGGAACTGCCATGAAGGGACAGAACTGAGTGGATTTCCCCTCTGAGAATAAGCAGGATTTCCATCCCTGGATCCTTGGTACACTGACAGTTTGATGTCCTTTCCAGGGGGGAGCATACGTGGTAAAGCTGTTTGAGGAATACGCCACTGGTCCAGCTGTTCTGACCGTCGTGTTCCTGGAAGCAGTTGCTGTGTCCTGGTTCTATGGTAGGTCTACAAACACTCCTGAGCTTCTGCAGTGCAGCATTTCCTCAGTTTCTGCAGACAAAGATCACTGATGTCTCCAGAAAAAGTTTACAAAACCTTTTTACAAACTCAGCGATTACTAAATCTGTGAGAATTCATATTGTCCTACAGACAGAAATACACAGACATCTAGAAGCAACAGGAGATATAATTCAGACCAATGAAGGATTTGATACAATTAAGAGTTAGAGGAACCAAACAGTCTTCGGTGCTGGATTCTGGATTTACTTGCTTGGCATAAAAAATGCCAAGCATCTACTTAGGGAAAACTTAGATCTGCTGCCACCCCTCTCCTCCCACTTGTCTCCACAGGCATCACCCAGTTCTGCAACGACGTGAAGGAAATGCTGGGCTCTGCCCCAGGCTGGTACTGGCGAGTTTGCTGGGTGGCAATTAGTCCCCTCTTCCTTCTGGTGAGTTTTCTTCAGAGCTTTTTCTTACCACTGAGCAATGCAGTTCCTTAGACTTTTAAAAGCTTAATTTTGGAATTTTCTTGTGAAGTTCTTTAGTAATAATTTTTGTTGAACCAAAAAGGCTCAATTAATGATAAAGCCAATGCAATGCTGCAAGGTCTTGTTAATAAGTCATGATTTTAAGGATTTTTGTAGATGAGTTAGCTGAGTACATCTGGGTTCTGAATAACTGTCTTCCTTCCCTCTGCTGAACAAATTTACTTTGTTTATGCTTATCTCAGTAAAATGAAGTAATAAAAGCTGATGAAACACACTGTCAGAGGAGGAAAACCAACATCACTAAATAGACTGTCTCAGCAACTGCTGACCAACAACTTCAGAATATTCCACTTACATTTTACAGCAGTTAATTACAACCTTTATAAATCTGTAATTCAGAATGGGAAATACTGTCCAAATATTTGACTTGGCAGTATTATTGATAACATTTGAACATGAAGTGTTCACTTCCTGATTCAAAATTAGTTCACGCTGTCTTTTATTCTGACTGGCCTTAGAGGGAGCAGAGCAGGTCAAGATGGGAGTTTATGAAACACAGAATGTAGATTTAAGGCCTGCAGAGTGAATTCAAAGCACTTGTAATGATCACAGTATAATTAACAGACTTTCATTTTATTACCCCTAGAAAAAGAAGGGATGAAAAGGCTATAAATAAAAATGTGACACCACAGTAATTTTTGTAGAACCCTCCTCTTTGTGATCCTAAACCAGCAAAATAAACAGAGGCACAGAGCTCTGGGGATGTGGTAACCAGGCAGAGCTTTCTGCATTCCCTGTGGGAACTAACCCAAAATAAGGAAAGCTCAGAAGACAGGATGTCATTTCTATATGGAAATTTTCCTGGTAATCTTGAGCTTCTGATGACACTCTGAAAAAACCAAGTCAGAGATCCTTCCGAAGATGGTGCAAATATTATTCCTGTGATATTCAACTAAAAGTATTTGTTGTTTCATAGGACATTTTCCAGCCATGAATGATATGCTCAGGAAAATGATCCAAAAGCATTAACCAAGCTGACATTTCTTTCTTTTCCTATATTGACAGAGAGCAGTGTAGTGTGGAGAGAATCTGCTTTGGAAAGCATCACTTTGGTCTTTGTTTTGTGGTTTGTTGTTGGTTTTTTATTTCTTTTTAAAATCCATACTAACGTGATTCAGGATTTTTTCAGCGTCAACATACGTTGAGTCCTACTAATTTATTTATTTCAATGCTAGGCAGAACACAGAATTCCCAGAGTGTGTGCCACCAAAATCCATGTATTCATACTTCATTCTTTCTCTTTTTCAGTTCGTCACTTGCAGCTTTCTGTCCAACCCTCCTGAGCTGAGGCTTTTTGAATATGATTATCCCTACTGGACCACAGTGGTGGGTTATTGCATAGGAACCTCCTCCATCATCTTCATCCCAATCTACATGGTTTATCGGTTGATCGTCACTCCGGGAACACTTAAGGAGGTATCCAACATGCTCTGTTGCTTCTGTTTGATGTTAGGAAGGAGGTGATTCCTGTAAATGTTATGAGTAGGTTTTTCTAGGGACTGATGACCTGGGATTTGGCTGTTCTGTTCCTGGCCAGCTGAATGCTAATTGACTTCTGCCCATTCTGAGGGATTCTAAAGTCTCCCCAAGTCTTACTGAGGCCACTCACATATTCTGATAAAGTATTACATAATGTAATTTTTTTAAGCTCTGCTGAATTAGAGGTTCTTCCTAGAAATCACCCCAGACACTGTCATGCAAATGAGGCGGTGAAAGGCTGATTCCCTCGGGTGTATCTGTAAGAAAGGCTTTTTCTCTCCCACATTTAGTAAGATTTCTCTGCCATAAATCTGTAGCAGCCTGTGATGACAATGTTGGGATTTACTGTAAGTTCAAATAAATACCAGTTCATAAAGAATATGTTCAGTTGGCTCAGGGTATCCAAGTAAACTGCAAAGTCCTAAAACACCAATACAACAACTCCCAAGGTTTGATTCCAATTATGTTACAAATAATTTAAAAAACCCACTGTGTACTTCTATAGCACTTTACACCTTCATAGTGCTGAAATAACAGGCCTGAAGTAATGAGTGGTAGTAGTACAAGAGTAGTTCAAGAAGCTCAGTAGTAGTTCAAGAGGTGTAACTCAAAGTCATATTTTATTATAAATCTCTTTCTAAATGGCTGTCGTGCATTACCTCTAAAATGAATCAATTTCTAATATTGATTTCTTTCCAACAGCGTATTCTGAAAAGCATCACTCCAGAAACAGCTACGGAAATTCCCTTTGGAGACATCCGCATGAATGCAGTATAAACCACCCCGGGTTTGGGGGGACAGAGGGGAGCATAAGACCTCACTTTCCCCATCCTCCCTCCCCCTTTTCCAGCTGAGACAACAAACAGAGGAGTTTTCCATGGAGGCTGCATCACTGGCAACAGGCATTTGGAGATGTGATGCCTCCAGCACATTCATCCAAGCAATTCAACGAAATCTTCTGTGCACTTCCAAGCAGGCTGAGCAAAGAACTCCCTCCCTCTGGAACACGAGGACGCCTGTGTGTGTGGGAACATCCCTGCTCCACGTGTGGGCACTGGGTGACTGCAGCAGCCACTCCAGGACGGGTGGGATTAGGTGTGAACCCCAGTCTGTGGCAGTGCTCCCGTATCTTCCTCAGTGTGGTCGTTCGTCCTGGGCAATGTCGTATTCGCTTTAAGGTTCTAATCGCTTCAACTACGTGGGAAAACGCAGAACTACTTCTGATAGCCATACATCACTCGAGTAACACAGGGTTTTATACACCAGGAGGTAAAAAAAATAGCTAATCCCCTGGGTTTGTGGTGGAGGAGACAGAGGGAGAGGAAACAATCCAGAGCAGCACCTACATACAGCTCTGCACACATCAGCACTGGCCTCCTTTTCATTTCCTGCATTTTGTAGGTGGTAACAATTTCTACTGTTTCTTGCATCATAAATATTGCAAAGGCATTTTTTGTGACGTTTTAGGCTTCATTTTCCCTTAGCCTGAGTGGCTGAAATACTGAGAAATTGATTTCATTTATTTATATCATTGCTTTTTTCCTTCCTTTCACATATCCACCTGAAAACATGTAAAATAGCCAGTATTTATCAGGTAGCTCAACAAGTAGCCATATATTAAATATCAGTTTTGTACAAAACCCACTTATATTGATACCAAATGGGCTGCACTGCAATTACAAGTGTTCTGAGGCAAAAATTTCCTTCTCTTCAGCTCACCTTCCACTCATCTATCACGTGAGTGTAATCTTACCCTCTGTTCTGAACAGTGAAAAGGAAGTTATGAAACTGGTAAATTAGGACCATCTTTGCCTTTTAAAGAGAATTAAACTGGAGTTTTAGCTGTACAGAACTAAGAATTCCCTCCACCTTGTACATGATGCGCCTGTATTAATTTATGCAGCTGTTTAGTTACAAGTGTTGCAAGCTGATTGTAAGTCATCAGTATGTGCCTTGTACTGTAAACTGTTATTGTAATAAATTTAATATTCATAAACCATCTGTAGCGTCTCTTCTGCCTCTCTCTTATGGGAAGAACAAAGATAAAATCTCAATTCTCAGTAAAAGCAGGGTACCTAGTCCAGTTTACAATATCAGCAAGGCCTCTAACAAAAAGCAGAGGATTTCCTTCAGTGTTTGAACCCTGGCCCATGGCTAAACACTCCTTCCTTCCACTCCAGCAGAAGAACCAATGCTCATTACATTTGTTTAGACAAAAAAGCAAAACCAAACTCCTCCACACTTGGAGTAAGTGCTCAGCTGCTTGATTTGCTTACAGATGGAACTCATTCAAGTCTCTGCAAACTGGCAGGATTTGCATTTCATTTTACTCACATTTTGTCTCATTACTAAGTGTGCTGAACAAATTATTAGGGAAATAGCCATCTCAAAACCTTTTTATGTAAGTTCACCTCACTCCAGTGTGGAAGTGATAATTTTACTACAAGACAAAGTGAAAGAAACGTTTGAGGAAAGTGTTGAAAATGTATTCTAAAAGCTACAGCCACTGTCAGATATCCTACTTACCCAGTTTGGAGGTAACTTTATTCTCAGTAATGAACCTTTGAACAGAAGACTGACAAACCTGTAACATCACTTCCAGCAGAACAAGCAGATACAGCTATGATACACGAAAAAAGACTCATATATCTTATTTCAGGCAAAAAAAGATGCAGTGAAGTAACTCACACATTAAAAAATATCATTACTCACTAGATCCAATATGTATCTTACACTTTATTGTTTCTGTACATCAGGCTTCCAAACTAAAGCCCACACATAAATACAGAATTCACGTATCAGTTTAGCTTACAAACCACACTACCTACAGAAACCTCCTCGATTGTTATTCAGGCTGTTTTTCTTGCTTCTCCCCCCACTTTTACAGGTTTGCTTCCCATTTGTGTGACCATCATTTGGCAACAATGACTTCTGCTGAGGGCTGAGAGCACCTTTGTTTCAGCAGAGCTGTTTCAGCTGGTGGAAGGAGCAGGGGCTGCCAGGGGGACGTTTTCTCACCTAATGTTTAGCCTTCCCAGGTCTGTCCAAAACCTTTAAGTACCAAGGACTGAAGGACAGGGTGGACAGAATCAGCCACATTTAATATTCCAACTGTATAAACAGACTAAGGGCGTATCAAGTGATGCCAGAAGTTGTTCTATTCAGGGACAATTGCTCAAAGGAAAGTCAGGAATAAATAGCTGGGATACCCTTTTACTTCTGTACAAGAGTCCACACAGAGGTGGCTTTTCCTTTTGGTTGACAGCCCAGGTGTCTCTGCCCACCACAGGGACATTAATCCTCCTCCTTCTCGATGTAGGGTTTGCTGGTGACACGTGCCATCTGCCGGGCCAGGTACCGGTCCCGTGCTGACATCACTGTCTCCTCATTGCTCCTTTTGGCAAATTTGCTCATGCCCTCAGGTTTCTGTGCTTGTTCTTTCTCCTCTTTCTCCCCTTCCTCTCCAGCTTTACGTTTCTGCTCAGATGAAACCCCAGAGCTGGAGCTGCCCCTCTCATCCACCTGTCTGTCTTTTCCCTTTCTCTCTTTTTCCACATCAGTCTCTCCATCTTTTTCTAAAGATGCAGGAGTACTTTCCCTCTTCTCTCTGTATTTCTTTTCATCACTACCATATTTCTCTCTCCTCTCCTTCACATGATCTTCCTTCTCTCTGTATTTCTCTCCTCTCTCCTTCTCTCTGTCACTATATCTGTCTTTATCATTTCTTCTTTCTTTCTCTCGCTCCTTCTCTGACCCCTTCTCCTCTCTCTCCTTTGCCCTCCTCTCTCCTCTTTCTCTGCCACGTCCCTCCCTCTCCTTTCTTTCCTTCCCCCTTTGCTTATCATCTTGCTCTTCCCTCCTTCTGTAGTGATCCTTACTAGTGTGATCCCCGTGCCTGTGCCGCTCTTCCCTTTCCCTCTGGTGATCCTTTTCGTGGGTCCTACTTCTCTCATCTTTTTCCCTGTACAGTTCATCATTCCCCCTCCTGCTTGGTCTGCTCTCCCCCCTCTTTGCCAGATGACTTGTCTGGGCTTTGGTGCGTGGCTCCTCCTCCACACTGGATGAGCTTGGTGACCTGGAATGTCTCTGGCTCTTGTGATGTTTGGCCTCCTCTTCACTGCTCACCGAGCTCTCTCTCCTTTTCTTCTTTTTCAAATCTACTTTACTGTGTTTGTGTCTCTTGTCATCATCACTGCTATCAGTTCCTAAGTCGGTATCAGCATCTGGATCACTCTCTTTCTTGACAGAGGGTTTCACTCTTTGTCTTTCAGACAGGCATTTGTTCCTTTCGGTGGATTCATCTTCACTGTCAGGTTTCTCCTCCTTTATCCTACATTTTTTATGTTAGAAAAGAGAAACAACATTAAAAAGCCTGAAATCTTGGACTTTTCTACAAAGTGACTTCTGGTCAGGACTTAAGCAAAAGATGCTGCTGAAAAGTCTAAGAAAGCAAATCTGTCTGTGGCTCAGGCTCCAGGAATTTTCTCAGGATTTCTGACAAAGGATTTCTGCTAAGTATCTTTATCTGGTTCACTGGTGAATGTGAGCTGATGAATTTAGCTAAAAGAATGACTTTGGTTAAATATCTGCAAGCTCCATTAAAGAAAAAGACATCCATTTGTATTCCTGTGTAAGCCTGTTGGCAGGTCACAGGTTTTCCTATGTGCTTATTCCTCTATTCATGTCAAACAATCATCCACCAAAGTAGCAGATTGCATGTTTTGTTGACTGAGGTAGGAACAGGGTTTCCATTAGCAGTAGGGGTTTTTCAATCCAGTGTTTCTGAAGATCTCACTCGTGGCTAGATAGAAGTTAGTATCTTATAACAGCTCAAAGATTCCTAAATGCAAAAAGCTGACCCCTGGAGGACTAATTTGGGCAGTAGAGCAGAAAGGCTCTGCTTTGTTATTCTCTTCTGGCTGATGAGGAAATACATGTTACTCACAGGAGCCACATGTCTCTTCTTTTAAACACACAGCTCCAGGAACAGCCTGTGGTGGCTCTCATGAATCAGCACACCAGCTCGTCAGCTTGAATGTTTGCTGCAGGCTTGGCAGCACGGACAGTCTGTAAACAACGACTCAAAAATATGCTGAAAAGTTTTGTGATTTCTTCAGTAATCCCACTAATTAAACTCACAAGTCAAAGGTGAATCACTTCAGGCACAATCCTGAGATCTAAAAACAGAGCTGTTTTTCTCTCTATCCTGGTGTACCACCATAAGTAAAAACAAAGTTAAAATATACACCTGAGTTTATCTGAAAGCCTTGCTGGGAGCACCATCTACGGCACTACTTCTTTCCCCCCGGAATTAATTTTATGTGCCACAAAAGGAACATTTCCTTAATTTGCAAGATTAAGAAACCACTGTTTCAAAGGATCTCTGTGCAGAACAAAACCACATCATCCTGAAGACATAATGGAGAATTGCCTTGTTTCAGATGGCTGAGTAACTTTAGTGATCACGTTCTTTATTTAAGCTGAGAATTTACTTCCTAATAATCCGATCTCAGATCTGGATGATCTCTTAGTGAAAGCTGTACTTTCCTTGGGATGGCAAACATTTAACTAGTGACATTCATGCTTAAGGCCTGTATTAAGTGAGGTTTAACCCGAGTTAATTGTTTAAAATGATCAGTTGTTGCATACCAGAAATATGTCCCCTTCATCACATTTATCCACAGGGCAGAAGTTTACCACCTCAACTATCTAAATAATTCAGTCTCATCTCATTATTTTGCTTTGGAATGTGCATAAATTAAGATTTTAAAATATTCCCATTGGATTTCCTATATATTTGATTAATTTCCTTTTACCACAGCATCATGACTCAATTTTATATAAAACTGTAGATGTGGAGTAAATACAAAGTTAGAGACTCACATTCTTTTCAGGAAATTCATAGTCCAACATCATTTCCTATGACTTACCTCTCAGCTCATTATTTTACCTTTTGTCTCCCTCATGATTCAAAATGTCTAACTTAATATAGATTTGCTAAATATTACATAAGCCAAAGTAAATGTAGGTTAGAATAATACCAAGCAGTATTACAAGCATGACTGTGCTCTTGATACTTTTTTAAACAGCATCCCTCTCCTGCTTGTTCCATTTCTGTATCACTGACCATCATTTTAACAAATAATTCAGTTAATCATGTGCATGAAATAACCACCTTAACCTACCAAGTGTTTTAGTGCTCTGTGTCTAACTCTCCAGTGAGTCTGGAATCCCAACAGCCAGATGCTGGGTTTTATATCCAAAAGCCTGTTGGAATCACATCCTACCTGGCTTCACGGAAGCTGCACTTAGGCATTTCTTCTTCCCCTACCCGCTGGTTTAAAAGGTGCCTGTAAAATCCACTGAGATCCCTCTGTTTGGTCACATCCAGGTACGCTGAGAGAAAGGAAGGAAAGTTGGATTTACTGTGCCACAAATACTCATCACACACAACTCTCAGTTGGCAGATGCCACCAAGACTGCAATCTCCATCCTGGAGGTTTTCAAGCCCAAAGTGGAAAAAGCTCAGAGTAACCTGGTCTGACCTCTCAGCAGAACATGCTTTGAGCAGGAGGCTGCACAGATGACCTTCAGAGGTCCAGTCCAACCCAGTCTATGTTATGATCCTATATCCTGTGCTGTACATCTACTCCTGGGACACTGCATGGAACGCCTGAGGTAAGGACTGTAAACATCATTGTACCCCAGGCTTACGAGTCTTTCTTCAACAACTGACCCTCCCTCAAAAATTGAAAGTACCAACCCAAATAGTGCTGACCCACAGAGGAGCTTCCTCTGTTCCTTTTGTAACCTGTACAAAGGAAAAGAACAGTCCAAGTGGGATCTGATTTAGGACGTGCTAATCTGGTCCTCTTTGATTTTCTTTATCTCAAGCCTCAGAGAGAGACCAGATGACAATGTTGTAAATCATGCCCAAGGTCATACTTCTTTTTAAGGACAACTATTTCAGTGTGACTCTCACCCTCAAGAGCTGACTGTCTTCTTTCTCTTTCCTCCTCCTCAGCCCTTTCTTGTAGCTTCTTCTTATAGGCTGAAGTCACAAAAGCCTCTTTGTGTGCGAACTCTCCTCCTTCCATTTCACGCTCTTTCTGAATTTTTCTTTCCATTCTTTTTTCTTGTTCCTTCTTTCTAATCTCAGCTGCTTTGAGGATATTATGGATGTACCTGGGCTAAATCAGAAGGGAAAAAAAGTTACTGTGCTAAGGAGTAATTGAGGTGGCTGAGAAAATACGAACTGGGATCGATGGAGATGTTGAAGAAAGTTGCTAACGGAAGAAAACTGACAGAAGCAAATCTAACATGTCCTCGCCCTGTTGGACAGCAATCCAAAATAAACTGTCATTCCCTTTGAGATCCCTAACATGGCATGCTTGCCAGGAACAAAAGAGGTTGCTGTATTCAATCAAAACAGTCATCCCATCTTTGACTAAGAAGCTTTTTACTCTAAATGAAATTAAATGTTTTTGTAATTTCTCATCCCTCTGTCTTCTGTTCTGTAACAGTCTTGCCTTTCTATTGCTGTAAAAGAGTGGGAAGCTTCCTTTTTTAACCCACAGAACCTGACAAGAGCTTTCAAATGAAAAAGAATAAGTAACAATGAAAATATCATTTGTCAGGTTAATTCAGCAATGCTTTGGAACAAGGCACTGGGCTGTGCAAATGGGCTCACGTTTCACCACTGCAAGTTAATCACTTTAGTCTTCTGAAGTCCTCCAGTAGCTCACTGATGGGGAAGGAGGGACAATTTATGTCCACTGGCTTCGAAACAAAAGTTTTCATCACCAGCAGTAGTGTTGTTGTGCAGGGCCCATTGCCCATAATCCTATAATCCCACTGTAACATTCTCTTCAGAAACACCCAGAAAGATGCACCAGCAACTGGGGGGGAAACTTGGGGTAACTGGGTGGGAAACGTGTGCTCTACTGCCCCCGAGAACACCCCACACTGGGACTCTGAAGTACCTGATAAATTAAGTTTTGCCAAAATTCTTGCAAATTCTTGCCTTACATAACAGGATTTGAGCCTAATCTTATATGAAATTTAAAGGAAACGCTTGTGGCAAAGCTTACAAGTTAACCAGTCATGGTTGCTCCAAGCAGACAGAGCTCAGACAGGCAGCACACACTGCCAGGTATTGACCTTTTTGTCATCTTGTCCAGATAACATTTTGGCACTACTTTCTTTCTTCTTCTGCTGCATTTCATCATAAATACTGTCATATTCATACACTGTAGCATCTTCCTCCAAAGCCTTCTGAATCTCCAATTTAGTCTAAAAGAAGAAATGGGAGAGGAGAAGAAAAGATATCAAAAAAATAATAATGAAATCTTTACTATTTTCAAATATTTCACCCCTATATTGTAACTTAAACAGATCTACAGCATAAAGCTACCTGTGAGAACACTGAGTCTAAATTAATAACAGTCCTTACCTGTTTCATTGCTTGTTTTTTCAAGGCTTCTTTCTGAAGACTTTCCCCAACAGAAGGCTGTGAGAAGGAAGCATTGCAGAAACAAAATTAATTACATTGACACAGATAATATGATTTTTCTACCATTCTAACAAACAACTAGAAAATAGTCCCATTACATAAGTCAGACTCTCACTTCAGTAGTATTTTCTGTAAGCAGGAAAAACTGTAAGTTGATTCACCAGCATACAAAGAATTAACATTTTCCACACTCAAATAGTCTGTGAAACAGGTGTGAGTCGGAAAATACTGAATTCTTCCAGCATGGACTTGTCAACAGAGATGTAGCAGTCATGAGCACATTCTTACTGATAATCACATGAAGAAAAAAACCTGTACTCATAGTAAAACCCAAATATCCTAAAAGATTTGGCATTTATCTCAAGTTTGAGCAGTATCATTAGCTCTGTATTTTCAGAAATGAGAACAGTGCTGAACAGCATGTACTTCAAATGTTACAGTTTAATTTCTCAAGATTCACACGCTAGAAAATAGCAAAGCTAATCTTCCCTAAGAAGAAACAGATCCTTACTAAAAATGTTTCCTAATCATAGTCTTTTAAAAAAAACCTTTCTGTTTTATTTAGTTCTTTTAATTAGTCTTGAACTAACTAAATATCTATCTTTTCTCAACCAATAGATAACAGTGTTTATTAAACAGATCCACTATAATGACAGGAGTTGTACCCTTGTTTATGTAATTAAATATCTCTTAATCTTAAAAAGCAGAAATAGGAAGGAAAAATCCTTTTGCATTCTGGCAACTTCCCAAGTTTTGCAACTTTGACTGAGACATGCTCTGTATCACATTTTAAAAAGACAAAGAGATTCTGTAATTTGCTCTTAATAAAATTAAAAAATTAAAACCAACTGGCAGAGAGCTTGGCAGCAGGGACTAAGATCTTCTGAAATCAATCAGAATTAGCACCATCTAAATTCAAACAGATCCCCTGAACAAGAAGGCTTTTGAATTCACTTGATGCTTAAAATAAAATAATACCATGTTGTGACCGCTCCTTCTTATCCTATTAAAATTTTAACAGATGTTTCAAGAAGGAAAAACACCAAGTGCTTTTCCACACAGGATAAACTGTAAACAGTGCAAATCCTCTTTTCACTGGGTAATTTCAGAGCAGGGAACAAGTGGTGCCAGGATGGAGTTCCATTATAGGTGACTCTGTGCACTCTCCGTGTCCCCTCTCACCTCCTCAGAGCTGCCTGTGATTTGGAAGGTGGGCAGAACAGACCCTGCCCTGTGCTGAGCCAACAGTCCCTCCCCCTAATTCTGGGGAAGACTAAAATCACACATTCTCACCTGTATCTATGGCATTTTAACAAAGCCCACAGGAACACCAGACCTGTTGGACCTGTCACTCACCCAGGATGGGACCAAGCAACAGGTACAGACAGAGATCACCTCTAACAGACTTTTATTCTGCTGTGCAAACCATGGGTAATAAAAAGACTTGCAAACTTCTGAGATACTGCCTTCAGAAAGGTAATATCTCAGAAGAGTGACAAGTAATTCTAAATTCGGCAAGAGCAGGTGCTAAGACAACCCTCAATATTTAGAGAGGTACCTATGGGATCACACAATAGCATTCACTGCACTCTAGACACTCTAGATCTGTGCTCACCTCCCAGGAACACACTAGTACTGACTTTTATAAGGGACACTACAGTCAGAGAAACCTGAGACACCAAATACTCAAAATATTCCTTCCTAGCTCCCTCAAAACAAAGGACTCAGACCAGTTAAAAATGGGAACTTGAAAGGGCAGAGACTCCCACTTTTTCTCATGCCTTAGCTGCTACCTGCAAACTTAGATAAAATCCAGGTCTGCTCTCAAAATGTTAAACCTTGTGGCTAAATTCCAGTGATAAAGGGAAAGCATGATGTGCACTTTCCTGGAAGGAAAACCCTGCACTGATTCTGTGTTCATCATTAGACAGCAGCTTCTCTTTCCCTCTCCCTTACCTGGCTGCAGGTAACCAGGTAAGGAAGCAGAACCACACTCAGGTTTTAGGAAGCTGAGCTCAGCAAACATTAGCACCACACAAGGACCTCTGTGGTTTCAGGGACTACACCCTGTCTGCTGCAGCTTGCTGATTATTTGGACTAGAATTGGATATAGTCTCTTATTTATTTATGTAGTGGTTGGTTGGCTGGCTGGGGGAAGTAGATAGTGGATTATTTAGTTTAAAACAACCCATGGGAATCCTGGCTTCGTTCATCCAGTATTTACCTCTGGCTTTCTAGACTGAAAAACTGACATCGAGAAATAGTTTACAATACTGTACTTAATTTTATGACATATACTTTCTTTTGAAAATGCCATAAATGAGTCAGTATAAACTATAAACAGCCATTTTAAATTGGCATAGAACACACAACAGCATTACCCAGAGGAGATTGACTTCCAGAAGACCTGGCTCTTGGGAAAGTAGATGGTCCTTTGCTTCACACATTGAGGGTCATCACTGAAGGTTTCCTTCATGGAAAACTCTTACACTGGTTTAACAGAAAGGAACCTCAACAACAAAGGATCTCCCCTGCACTATTCCAGAAAGCAGGGGCTCAGTAAAACACAAACCAGATTCTGCAGCTGTATTTACAGAATAAGCTTTATTCCACCAAAATATCTGAAACGCAGCGTAGAACGTTTTCCTTGTCTGCCTACATGAAATAAATGCATTGATCCACAAAGATTGCACAGACACAAAAGCAATATATAATCCTCACCACTGGACATATGATGGTAAAGGAGCCCATCTGCCATTTGTCTGGAGTGGCAGCGAGTGTACACAAAACAAACACCTTCCCCAGTGGTTTATGGGGGACAATTTCCTGTTGTGCTGTGAGCTCTGACAGATGAGAACTTCCCGTCCTTTTGTATTGTTTTTACTTATCAACTGCCCGTTTATTAAAGGCCCTACAAGCTCAGCAATCTGCCTCATACCTTCTCTTTCCCTGTAGCCAAGCTATTCTTCTGAAGCACAAAGCTTAGAGTTCAGTACTTTATGGAAGGAGAAAATGTTTTAACCCTGTCCTGTGAAACAATACAGAATCCATGAGAAGCGAGGGACCCTGAGAAATGAGGCTCTCCAGTCTACCAGTGTCTGAGACCATGGGAGACAGCTTGTACACAACTGAAAAGGTTATTAAAAAAAAAGGCAATAAATCCCCCCAATCTGCTAACACTTCTCATTGTTCTCTCCATTTCTTATCTCCTCCAGGTATCTATAGCTTGTTTCAGGTTTAGTAATTGTGCTACCTCCTTATTTTTATCCCAAAGGCAAACACTCCGTGTAAATTTTTTCTTAAAATACTTTCTTTACGTTGCTCCCAAATGACCACAGAAGAACTGACATTCAAACTGGTGGCTTCTAGGAAGCTGCATCCTTAAATCTGAAGCTGAGGATGTCTTGTAAAAACTGTCACAACTATTTTAAGAGATGCTCTCAAAGTGTATGTGAGGTGTCTGATTTGTTTTTCCCCACTGACTGCCACAAGAAGTATGAGACCAAAAAATTCTAACATAATAGCTATTATTGATGGAATATCTCCTATTAGCTGCCTAACCTGCCTCCTAAGGAAAAGGATTTGTGGTTGCTCCAAAACCCCAGAATGGTACTAATTGACAGACAACATAAGACATCATTCCACTCCTTTTTTAAAACCAAAAGATGCTTCTGCTGTAATATAACATGTTATGAAAGATCCATAAGGAGGCTTTGCCCTTTAACACTCCCTTTTGAATTCTCCACGTGCTGCTTTGCAGTAGACACGTAAAATAAATTACCTTTGTTTAAGTGAAATCCATTTTAAAGGGAAATTAAATGCTTCAGTGATGTCAGGTGGACTATATGCAGTTTGATTTTAATCTCTCACTACAACCATCCAATTTCAACTGAATGCACAGAAAAATATTAGAACAAACAGAGACAAGAAGATAATTTGCAGTGAAAGAAGCACAGACAATCAGCCAGTTCACAAAAAACAAAGTGTACATTAAACTGAGCTGGTCACCCCAGAGCACTGCGCTGTCAAAGACCAAGAAATAGGCACTTCCAGAGAAAAATCCATCTCACTGATTTTAAGTGTCTACTTTAGAATGAGGTAAGTTGTGCTTCAGAAGTATCTGCATCTTTGCAGATACTCAGGGAGCTCAGGGAACTCAAGTGCAGCCCCCTGCATGTGCCCCAGGCGGCCACACCTCTGAAAGGCTGAGATCTGACTCCACTCACTTCATTCTCTCACATCTCAGGCTCTGAGATCATTGGATTCGTGACACTTTGGTACCATAAGGTCTTAAAATGAGCTACTTACACCCTCATGTACATGTATGTAGGAGGGAATCCTAAATACTTGCCCTCACAGGGATGTGTACTATCCAACTATAGCCTGCACATGGATGATCCCTCCATGGACATGAGACTCCAGTTCTTCAGGAGGAAAAAAATAAAAACCACATCAGGCAACAGATTCCTCTCAATTCACACACAAGTCATGGCCACTACCAGAAGATTAAGGGAATAAACATGAAAAACAAGTCACATACACAGAATTAGCTTTCCTTGGCACTTCCTCTTAGCTTCCAGAAACCAGGAGATCAGGGACTTCCTGGACCTGAGGATGCATCTGGTCCATTGTTTGACACCAAGAGCATCCCTTAATTTGACTAATCCATATTTAAATCCATATATATCTTTGGCTATGCCACAATATCCTGTAGCAAGGAGTTCCACATCATGTACAGAAAAATCCTCAACTTCCTCTTGTTTAGATTAAACCAGTTACCTGGTAATTCTATAATATAACCTATTGCTCATATTATGACAAATGGCAACAGCACCTTAGTTTCTCTGAATCATTCTTGATTTTACATCCTCTTGAGTTACTCCTGTCCACTTCCTCCTCCTCAGAAAACTCTTTTCTAAGAGCCCCTTTAGTCTTACTTAGTCTTACTGTGCCTGAAACTCTTGCATAAACTCTGGTCAGCACCAACCCTCATAACTTAGAGAATCCTTTTTTCCGTCATACTGTTCCTTTGCAAAACTGCAAAGTGAATGGAAGGATCTGTAAGCAAAGCCAAAAATCTGAGTCTACAATGGGATATATTTCCTGCTTATTTTCAGCTTCTGCCTGCATAAATACTTGATATATCTTTTAGATGGTCACTAAAAAACCCACCAAATCCAGCTATGGATTCACAGAACTATCCACACGGACTCCATGATCTTTCTCCTGAATTTAACACCTACTGAGTCTATCTACAGTTATTTTTTGAGCAGCACTTTTCACCCTGTAGGAACAAATCCACAGTGAAAGGCTGGTAAGGTACAGGAATATGCTGGGTAATTCTGATACAATCAAGAAACAGAAATTTTATCTGCTGTACCACAGAGATAATTTCAACTAAGCTCCAAAGGTAACACAGAACAATGAACAACACACTGGGAATACTGAGAGGCCACCTCTGAAAACACAACGGATCAATAAGGGAATAATCTCTTTGGAGAAAATGAAGAGAGCACAAATAACAGTAAGTCAGAATGAAAACTCATTTCTACATCATAGTTTGTTGTTGCAGCATCTACTCTCTACAACAGGCTTTCCTCGGGGCAACAACCTTTCCCTCAACAACTCCTCATTATGAAGGCAAATAATTCAGAATTATATTGGGCTAGAAGTGACTGTAATCATCTGGTTTACTTTTTCCCAGTCAACATTGTATTTCAAGAAAATTTCCAACCTAGATATTGTTTCATATGAACTAATCCAAAGACCATCTTCATTAGCAACTAACACCCATTAATGTACTCAGCCACAGGGGGAAAAAGAATCCTAATTCCTTCAGCAAGGGTCCAGGCAAAATCTTAATGAAATACGCATAGTAAAATTAAAAAAAAAAGGGGGGGAGCAAAAGTTTGGTATCTAATATATAATCACAGACCAAGTCAGGTGTGCAGATTACCCCAGCACAAACTTTATTAGAGTTCAGTTAAAAATACATAATCTCCAGACATTTGAGATGTAGTTCTGACTGATAAGGTAGCAGACAGGAAATGAAACCCCTCCCAAATGCTGCTCCTTATCTGGAAAAGCTCTGAAATTATTATTGAACTAATAAAGTATTGTTGCCTTTTTTTTTTTTTTTTTTTTTTTAAATCTTCTTTGATAAAGGCAGTTATGGGATTATTACTTTTTGCTGGGTATGTACCACACTGAGCATGACAACTTTCAAGAGTCTTTATAACAGACTGTGGCAGTGAATCTGTCAGCCTTTCTGAAAGGGAGGATACTTGAGCTGTTAAGCTGAAAGTCAGCAGACAGCATCATACATTATTTTTACTAGAATTATTAGCATTCTTTTTGATTTAATATTTAGATATTAAGAGAAAACGAAATAAATACAAGACAGTCCCATACTCGGGAAGGTTCCCACTCCTACTGTGTAATGTTTTATGACAAGAGATTAAATCCAGTTTATTCCTGCAAGGTGGAAAATGTGGGGTCAGATCCTTAATGTAGAGAAAGACACCAAAACCCAAGTGACAGGGAAAGTGCTTCTGCCACTGAGGGGACAGCAACACTCTGGATCCTGTGATGGAACCAGGTACACAGAGGTTGGGAATTGCTGGATTCAGGCTTTGGCATAAAAAATACAACTGCTAGTTTGTTAAAAAAAAGATTTTAAAAACAAATATTTCATGAGTCAAAAACTGACCAAAATTATTTGAAGCTTTATTAGCCTTGGTTTTTTTCAGTCACACAAAAGAGTGAGCATGGAGTGAAGCTCTAGGGAAACAAGAACACCTTTGTAACACAGGTTCTGTTTCTAAAGTTCAAATGATACTAAAATTCAATTTCTTAAATGTCAAAATTCTAGACTACAAGTATAGGCAAAATTTATTTTCTGGGCTTTGTGGGAAAAAACCCCTAGGTATGTACATAATGACACTATGACTAAATTAGAAGTAATTCCAGATCGATAAAACCCAGAAAATTGCAACATCATGTTCAGAGATCTCCATCCATGTGGAAAGTGAACTCCACAATCCTGAGTTTCTATTCTTTACCTGCAAACTCCGAAGCTACTGGCTTTAAACCCTTCACAAATTCCGTGTTAGCAGGTGGGTTTCTTAAGGGCCCCAGACCAGCCCATACCACAGCCTGTTCCTGGGTGCTTCCCGTGTTCCCAGCACCACATCCAGGTAGGATTTATAGCACACACTGCCCTCTACTGGGGCAGGTAGGGAGTGACTATTTTGAAGGTAATAAAGATTATAGAAAAGAACAGTACCGTGCAATATCATACATCTCCTTTTGCTTTAGAGCTTTTGGGTTGTACAGCCTTGCTTTTGTTCAGAGTGAGCATGAACATCCTAAACCAGTCACATCAAATTTGGGTGGAATGAGATAAAGGATAAAATACACTTAATAATATCCTTAAAGGGTAAAATACACTTAATTACCACACCTGAGATTAATATCTGAGGAAGGCCTGTTGATTGGTCTTTCTATTTCCAAATGTATTCACCAGTGAAAACCAACAAATCTCTTTATAAGCTACAGTTAACTCCTGCAAACAGGTTGCCACCTGCTGAATTTTTGAATGAGTTGACAGAAAGTGATAATCAACTCATCAATGCCATGTAACTCACACTAAAGACAACACAGATCATGTTCCACTCCCAAATCCAAAATGACAACATAAATCCTAGTGACACTGCCATAACCTGAGGCAGGCATAAAGAGCTGCACACAAACAATTTGCAAAATACAGGACAAAATTTCAGAAGAAAATTGTTGAACTGACCTCTTCATCTGACTCATCTGCAAACACCGAGAGCTTCTTTGAGACGAGATTTTTCTGTGGCAATTTTTTTGGCATAATAAGCCCATATCTAGAGAGGGGGGAAAAAAAAAAGTAACAACAAAGTACGGGGCATGTTCCAAAGACAAAAATCTGCCACTCACCATTTCAGAAGCAAAAGCTCAGTATCAACATAATGTATCAAAGTTAGATGTGGGCAGCCTTCGCAGCACAGCACTTGGACCTGCCACACACCTGTCAGATACTCCCCAGAGCATTGCTGCCTTCTTCCATGTAAAGTTTCTGGATGTCCTAAATTAGGCACAAACCCCTCTTACCCAGAATTCTCCATGTGGTTTTCTTTTCTCCCTCGGAGACATAAGAAATTACTGTTTAAGCTGAACGGATTTAGCCTTAGTCTACACCACACTATTCTGCAGCTACGTTTGCAGTGCAATAGGAAGTTCACCTGTTTTGCTGGCGATGTAAACCTTAGGTTTACAAAGGCCAAAGAACAAGATTTACAGTCTGGTTATGTCACACAGAGGTTGATTAACCACAGACAGACGATTCTTCCGCTGACATGGCCCACCTCTGTTAAAAACACCTCCTTTGGGTATGGAGCAACCTCTAAAATGAGGGATTTCTCCCCCACCTGCCTCTCTCTGAGTCCATCACTGAGTGAATGCCTCGTCAGAGTGTATCTCTGAGCTAGAGCACCGCATCATCCTGAGGGTACCACCGCACCCCTGTGACGGCCCTGAACCAGCCTCTCAGCTCCCACCGACCGGGCTGCCCCCGGGGCCAGTGCTCGGGGGTGGGAAACGCGACTCTGTGTGAGGGAAAACTGAGAAGATGCCCTTCCCTAAGAGTACAAAACACCCCGGGGCAACAGAGACGCAGCCTCAAGCGCCTGCCCGCTGTTTGGGGTTTGTTCGCTTTTAATAAACACAGCTTTAAATTCCTGCCAACACAGTGGGGCTATGCCGAGGACACCCGTGACGAGCGAGTCCACCGGCGGGGGTTCTGCCAGAGCTCGCCCCCGCCCTCAGCGCCGGCCCAAGAACCCCCCGGAGGGGCCCACCCGCCCCTTTCCCCCCAGCACTCACTGCTTCCCCAGCGCCGCCATCTTGCCCGGCCGCCCCTGCGCAACCGCTGCCGTTCCGCGGCCGCAGATTCGTCTCGGCCGAGTCGCCCACACACACTTTTCCCCTCCCGCCCCGAAGACCCCCACGGCACCGCGCCGTTGTCCCGCTCTAGGAAGGGAGAGGAGAGCGGGTGGAGGGGGCTGGAGGCGGCCGGTGATTTTTTTTTTTAGAGGCCCGTTAGCGAGTGGCGAAAGTGCCGATACAGGAAGGGCTGTCCCGGGCGGCGCGCGACGCCCTGAGGGGAGCAGGGGGCGCCTCGAGGCAGTGGCGGGAAAAGCCCCTGAGGCGAGAGTGGTTCCTGAGGGGGAAAAGCCCCTGAGGGAGCAAAGCCCTTGAAGGGAAAGGGTCCCTGAGGGGAAAAACCCCTAAGGCACCCCCGACTATGTCGGTCTCTGGGCCAGGGGTGTGAAGCCCTCCTGTCCCCCCCAGTCATCAACAGACCTATCACTTGTTGCCCTCTAAAGACTGAAAGAGGAGTTTTTAATTTCCCAAGATGTTATTAAAAAAGTAATTCTTCCAAAAGGGACGTTATTGGAAAGATGAAATCTTGCTGCCAACAGTGCAGTTGCTGTAATCTCAAACTTTATCCCAATAAGAAAGCTTTTGTGTTATATTAACAGTGTTGGGCTTTTCCGCAGCGTGTTCAGAAGAACGGTACAAAATGCTGATTAATAACCGCTGCTTAAAATTATTCCTAAAAAGTCATCTAAGGTGACTGAATCTTGAAAATTTTTGCTGTATCATTTATGAGCATTGTAGTTTGGGAGTCAAAGTGATCACTGCCTCTTTTTCCCATCAGAATTACTTAAAAACACCCAAAACTTTATTCAAGCCTTTAAAATTCAGTAGCTATATTAGCAAAATTCCTTTTCCTTTAATGTTTTTGTTGCTTTTTCTTAATAATCCTTACCAGACTTCCTATCATTTTCCCTAATAATCCCTAACAAACTTCAACCATCTTAACAACAAATAGTGCCTATGCATAAAAAAACCAGAAAACCAACAGTTAATTCAAATTTAGCAATTTGTGAAATACCAGAATCACTAGGGTTAGATGAGGAACTAAGAGATCTAACTGGAGGCACACATAAACTGGATGCCAAAAGGAACTAAGGATGGGGTTTTTCAGTGTGTTGGCTCCTTGTGATCTCTGCGAGTGCCAGGCAGGTGTGAACCCAGTGGTACAGGTACTCGGCTGGAGCACAGCCCTGCTGCCACACTGCCTCCTGAGGGACACCTGCAACAAAAAAAGAGCTGTAACTACAAGAGGGAAAGTCAAAACCGTGAGCAGTGTTGCCACAAAATCAGAGATCATCCCATCAGCAGTGCTTTGCGTGAGTCCAGTAATTCCACCCTAGGGAATGGTTATGCTTTGAAAAGCACCAAGCATTAATGTGACAGTGACTTGTCAAGCACAGAAGTGCTGACTTTTTATTGTAATTTATCCTGTATTGTGGTAGGTCCCCTATTGTACAAAGTGCTCTGCTATATTTTAATGATAAGCTTTTGATAATTAAAAATGCAATGAGAGAAGTGCTTTTTTTAATCCAAGCTCAGATTTGTTTTAAGAGTAATATCCTTCAAAGCTTTTACTAAGTGCTATTAAAAGTCACCACAGAATCATGCCATAAAGGTTGCTCTTTCCATAGAATACATGTTGTTTTGTGCTCTGTTCTATATTACAGCACAATGTATGGAACATATGTGTATTACCTGATGTTCATTTTAAAGGAATTCCTGTAACTGTGAGTTATACCGGCATTTCATCCTGGGAAACCAACCTTTCTTAGCATATCAGCAGTTGGTCAAAGCTGTATTCTTTAATCTAGTTACATCTTTGTCCGTAGTTGTAGGAACACCGGATGCTGTAGGCCTGCCTTGTTCTTTCCAGTGAATTAGTTTAATATATATGAGGAGAACACATGAAAAGGAACCATGATGGCCTCAAGTGTTTACTCTTTATCAGGAGGCAAGGTACTGTTGATAAATATCTCCAGCTAAATTAATAACTCTTGTCCAGGTTTGGTTTTTAACAGGCCTCTCAGATCATCAAGGAAGAGATCTCAACAAGAACAAGTAATTCTTTTGCAGAGATATTGCAAATAATAATAACAATAATAATAACAATAATAGCCTCTTGAGTGCTCTGGCACCAAAAAAGCCCATGTTCATTAAAGGAGAGAAAGACAGACTGAAAACCTGCTCCTGTCCGTGGCCAGTGAGAACATTAAGCACTTGGCAGATGGTGTTTACAAAGAGGAGGGCTCACGCTGTCCTCCCACAGTCATGTTCCTGTTTGGAGCTGGGTCAGTCCCTAGGGCAGGGCACAGAGGTCTGAAGTAGATTTGCTTGCCAAAAGAACCATCATTCTTCATATGTCTTCACATATTACTTGCCAAAAGAACTCTCATTCTTCATATGTTTATCTGGAGGTTTACAATGAGATCACTTGTTCTGGAAGGTTTCAAAGCTGATCTGCTCCCCTTTCTTTAAGGCAGTGAATTTTGAGTCTAAATTTAGCAGGTTGACTTCTAGCGACCAAAAAAGACTGCAGATATTTAGGAACCTTTACCTGTTGTTTAATCTACTGTGAAATCAAAGTTAATTTGTGAAGTAAGGACCTTAAAAGCACTCAGCTGAAGGTGGCCACTGACACCCTTTCTGAGCTGTGCCTGGTAACTTCACAAGGAGTTTATGATATTTACCAGTGATGCAGTCCAGCAGCTCTGCTTGAATTTGCACAGATGCAGCAGTTGGATCAAAGCAATAAATCTCCTGAATCAAATTGTCATCAAGTTTCTGCAATGCAGAGAACAGAAAGAGTTGGGTGGTGATGAAAAGGTTACAGAATGAAAGATGGCAGAGAGAAGCATATAGGAAATCTGTAGGTAATGAATTATTTCACTGCCAGTTCCCCCTTGGCAAATTCCACTGAGTCTTCTTGAGGGAGGAATAAAAACAAACTCTCAACGATTTGAAGTCTCACCAGTTTACACTGACTCCAGTTCTCGGTCTCCTCTGAGCCCTTCCAGTCTGGATGCAAAAGCCACAGCACAGCCTTAATTATGTCGTGTACCAGGGCTGGGGGTTCTGCACAGCTCTTTACTCCAGCAAAGCTCTCGGCACCGAGTTTCCGGACACACTCGCGCAGGTCCTGCAGCATGAACCGGTGGAACAGAAACCCAGGGTGCCTCAAATTTGCCACCCGTTCTGCCTCTGTAATCAAAACCAACCTCTCAAGAAGTTGCTCAGAAACATCTGCTACTCAAGACTTAGATTATTGACTGACAGGCTCTGCCCTCTTTGTGATTAACTCTTTGCCTCCATGATTGATTTGTTTACAGCCCAAATATCCTACCAAGCTTTTAAAAATGGATATGTGCTTGAGAAGGGGACAACACTTGCCACAGGAGCAAGCAAAGGTCTTGAGACCATGAAGGGTTCAGGCATGCAGGCAATTCTATGACATTTAAATTCCTTTGCTCTTGGTCAGAGCAGTTCTGAGGAGGGCACACTAGATCCCTGAGGGCAACAAGGCACTTTGCTTCACACCTCTGATTTCAGCACAAAGTACCCTGTGAACCGGGATTAAAATCTAACCATTCTGTTTAACTGTGCTCCATTAAGCTCTTAGGCTTACTCAGAAGTTGTTTACATATACCAAAGGTTTATATTTGTCTTTCCATACTTGTAGGAACGATACTTTAGATGTGGTTTTACTGAGATTCCTAATTTCTCTCCTAAAAAGCCCTGTCTCGTCTGTCTATGCACAATACCCAGCACATAGGTTGGTTCTCTTTCCTCTGAAGACCTCCACAGGATCTCCAAGCAGGCGGCTTGGACCATCTTTAGCATTTTCTGCAGGTCTTTCTGTTCCTGAGGTGGTAATTTCTTGTGGTGTCCAATGCTGATATCAAATATACCAAGAGCTTGTTTTGATAGGTCATGGAGAGGTACTGCAATGTGCTGTTCTCCACGGACAGGAGTGAGAGCGACCTCTAAGCTGTCTATGCACCTGAACAGGTAATCTCTGAAATAAAATGGACTAGATTTTATCATTCTGGTTTCTTTTGGTAATTTACTCAGCATATTTTAGTAAGATGCCATTCATCTCTTGCTGTTAAATGCATTAATTATATTACTAAATCATAGTTTATTTCCTTGAGCTGAAATCTGCACAGCTCTAAGTATCATTCAAGCCATGTACACAAAGGAGAAAATAGCATTGGGACCACATATTGCTTAGCCAAGGTGAGTGCTGAAAATCCTAAATATTTAACAAACCTTGGTTTAAAAACAGTTTTCTGTTTATAAATGCATTGACATATAAATCTATAGAGTTTGACATATAAATCTATAGAGTTTTATGAAACATAAAACCAGCTGCTGGAACAGCAATTGGCTGTTCAAGCAACTTGGACCACAAGGATGATATGCTTGAAAGACAAGTCTGTGAGGATCTTGACAGTGGAAGGAAACAGCCAGCTGAGGGAAATGAGAGAAATGTGGCCAGGAAAGGAGACAGATTAATCTAAAGAGCAAAATGGTTCAGTGTAGGCTTTAATCCTACAAACCTTGGCAGCTCAGCTGCTAAGTATTAAATCAGAAGTTAAGTTTTTGGAGGCCTAAACTCAAAGAGAAAATACTTCTCACCCCTTCACAGTTCAGTGTCACATGCATACACACCAGGAGCCTTGACAGTGACAGAGCTACAGCCAGGGGCTTTATGTGCCGTGGATCATGCCTGGTGTAGGCTGAGTCTAAGAGCAGAGGGGACTAGTCCGACTCTGGCTGCTGGAGCCTACCTTAGGAGGTTTCCTTCCCTGAGGAGAAGAGCAGGAGAACTATGGATTTCTTTTTGTCCTGTGTTATCCATAGTGATCATCTTGCACAGAGCCTGCCAGAGAGAAAAGAGAGGTTTAGCTGCATCCAAGAAAGGAACAGATATTTTGAAGTTTGGAGGGGGAGGAAATGGGTTATTTCTTACAGAAAACTCCTATGTACATTCAAGGGGTGGTTTAAAGACATCTCCCAACAATGCTTGGTTTTATTCCCACAATGTATCACTCAAGATACATGAAGAATGTGCCCTGAACCTCCCTCAGCCAGACTATTTAATCCACCCCCAGGCTCCACAGTGAGGAACACCCACAGGCCTAGAGGCTTCCATTCTTTTTCCCATCCTTTCTCATGTCATGTTTGTGTCAGCGTGCCTTGGCACGTGAAAAGCACAGAGGGGAGTGGGTGACCTGGCTATCAGGAAGCTGACAAGGGAACAGTGCCGAGCCTGGAATGACAACAGAACACTGCCAACATAAACCAAGCTTATCAGAGGAAGCAGCTGAATTATGGCTACAGCAGATGTCATGCAGACTTTGGGATGACACGGGATCGGTCCTAAATATTGCATACACTTTTCATCTTCTTAACTCGCTGGTACATGAAGTGACAAGCTTCCCAGGGCCCAAGTGCCTGCTGAACAACTGGAATCTGACCTGCAGGGAGTGGGGGGCTGCCTTTACAAGCTGGCTAATTGGGAAACAGCCACTTCCTGAGCTGTATTTACATCTTGGCTGCTGGCATTAGTTCAGAACAAAGAGCTAATACATCAGCTGAAACATTCTTTTTTCCCTATAAAGTACCATAACCTTGACATGCAGAGAATCTCCACAGAAGAACATCTCCCTTTGTGGAGGTCCCAGACAGCAAAGCCATGGATGGATGGGTGGGTGTGGGGTTTTGATCTGTTGGTTGCTATGCAGCAGGGAGCACTGAAGTAGGAAAATATTCCCTTTCCCCATGGAGAAAGAGCTATTCTAGTCCTGCTCTTGAATTGTTTTACATGAGAAGATGGAAAGAATGAAGAGGGATCTCCTTTACATAGGGAAACTTCCTTCTCTCCCTTCATATCCCTTTTGTTGCATGGGCAGGCACAAGAATCTTGGGCAGGCTTCAGTTTTAATGATAAAACCATTGGGAAAACACAGGCACTAGAGATGGCACATCCTCCCTAAAGCAGCCTTTCAGCCCCTGACAATTACAGACCTTTTCTCTGTCGTACCTTGTCTTTGGCAGGCTCCACCAGGTACATCGTGACAGTGTGGATGCTGGGGGTCCTGGGATACAACCAGCCCAGAGCAGAAACAGCCATTTGTAGGACATTTTCCCGTGTGCAGATATGGTGGTAGGCTTTGCTGAATGCATGGGAAACTCCCTGTGAAAGCAGAATCCTCCAAATGAGGAGACAGACAATTCCACAAGATTTGGGGGGAAAAGAGCTGGGGTAGTGTTCGTGAAGCAAAATGCTTGTAAGAAGTTACTTTAATCAGAAGTTGTAGAGCTCCCTTATCAAATAATGCTCTAAAGTTCCCCAGTACCAGGTCACAGGCAAGTCCTAAACTAGACAAAGCTGTTTTTTTAATGGAAATAGCCAAACAGACTGGTAAGGCTGGCTCGCTGCGCTCCCTGCTGTCCAGATGATGCACCCACACCGAGGTTGATTCCAAAGAGCATCCCAAAGAAATCCGGGCTGCTGTTGCTCACTATTATTCCACCACATAAAAAGTAAGGTTTCATGCCACTTTATGGAAACAAACACAAAAATGAGGTCGAGAGCTTCAAGAAATAAAAGCTGCTATCTTTGGGCTTTGCACAAAAGGGCAATTAATTTACAAGTCAGGAGAAGATGAAATAAATTATTGATGAAGTGATACCTCATAGTTAATTTCAGATAAAACACTAATAAGGTGTCCTGCTCACACCACTTTCCCCCTATACTGCAGAAAGGGACCAATAGATCTTTTCTTAGTTGTACATCTTACATTTACTCAGAACAAACATGTAAAAATCACAAGTTTTTTGCAGACTGGACTAAGAAACTGCTTTCTGATGGTGCCCACCTGGTAGAAAATGATCTCATGGGTCAGGAAGATGGTTTTCTCACTCTGGTCCCGAAGAGTGTCAAGTCCTAGAATGCCAAAGACTCTCCAGCGAGCATCGTACACAGGCAGCACCAGGAGTGAACCTGTCTTCTCCTCCACTGGGCAGTCAGAGTTCCAGAAATGGATATTTCCATGGAGCTGAACTCTTGGAACATGGATTGGCTTTCCTTCATCAACAGCTGCAAAGCTGAAAAACAAATTTATGAGGAGGTTTGTTGGGAGGAGCAGAAAGCCTTTAGTGAAACAGTAAATACTGCAGAGCTTTGATCTCTCCCTGCTTTTTGGCATCAGAGAAGGAAGGTGTGAGCTCTGTAGTCTGACCACACCCAGCAATACCACATTTACCACTTGTATCCCAAAGATAGTGGTAATAAATAAGTCACTCTCCATCCTTAGGACATTTTAAAACATTAGCTAATGAATGAGGACCTAATGAAAAGGAATACAGAAGCAAGCAGCAGTTACATTTAATAGGTTAGAAGAAGCAACATTTAAAGAGACAAATATGTCTGGCTTTTGGAAATGACAAGTGAAGAGGCATGAAAGCTGTTTATAGCATAAACACTAGGGAGGGAAAGGCATTGTTCTCAAAAAATATCCTGTGGATATAAAATTGTGTATGGGAATTAATTTTTAAAGAAGGAAATGTAGGCCCAATGCCACAGACATTTGCTAAAGGATGAGATTTATTAGACTGTGAGCTAATCTCCCCAAGGAAAGGAGAGAAATCCCAAACAGAAGACTGTGCAGAGTATATGTACATTTATAGGACACTGGATCCTTCCACAACAGTCTCTGAGGGGATTTCCTCTCTGGAGTACTCCTTGAACCTCAGTTTCCAGTGCATCGCAAACACTGCCCAGTACCCCTACATTCCAAATAGTTTTGAGAAAAAGAATGGTTATTTGCAGCTTTCCTTACCTTATTCCTTTCATGTCTCTGTGAAGTGCCTGGTTCAGGATGTAGGGAGCATCGTCCGGAGTACAGGCCACGTAGCGCAGGAGAACCCGGCCCTGCTCTGCTGAGCGCTGGTTCTCCTCCAACAGGGCAATATAGGCACTGATCTTCTTGTTACCCCCGTGGGCTTCTGCGTCCTAGCAACCAAACATTTCCCATTACATTATGGACATTAGCACTGACCATTGCACTTATTTCATGTCCTTAGCACTTGTCTCTTCTGTGCTGAGATGCTGCTCTGGGTCCCTGAGTTTGTGTGTCACACGCCACCAGTGTGACGTGGCCGTGTCTGCCCAGAGCACTCCGTGACAAGCAAACACACTTGCTATTTTGATTGGCAAGGAAAATGGATTTCTTGTTTCCTTCTCTTAATGGGGAGAAGTAAATAATATAAAAATAATCCCTAACTATAATCTGTGCCTAAGCAAAAGTACTGTGGATTTCTTCCCTAAGAGGAGATTTCTTTGGGGAAAAAACACAAAAAAGTGTCGGAGTTGCCACATTACAAACCTAGACAATCCTATAAGAACACTTCAGAGAGAAGTTTGGCTTTGAGGAGGGCTTTAATAGTGAGGACAAACGGCTAAAGCTGCAGCTGTAAGTTAAAAATGAAACTATTTCCACTACAAATTAACCATCTTTGTCCCAAACTGATTCTAGTGCGTTTCATTTCAGAAGCTCCAAAACTGTAACTGTGGATTTCCAGATCTGATCTGAGTCAGTTCTTCCAAAGGTGAGATATAAGTTTCCATGAGATTCCTTCTGTATTGGCATAGCAAGGACAAGAATTCTTGCATTGCTGATCTGATCTGTGACCATAACCACAGGCTCTCCTGAACATCAGCTAAGTACAGAAAAGCACAAGGAAACAGCCTCAGAGCAGCTTCCCACGCTACCTGCGAGTTCCACTCAAGGCCAGGGTTTGGAATCAGTGTCCTGACCCCAACACAAACACCTCTTGTGCTCCCTGGGATGCCCACCTGGGAGATGGCCTTAAACACAGCTTTGTACACCGACTCCATGCTTGCTCCACCAGTCTCAGCCGCTTGCTGGATATCCTGCAGCCATTTCCTCCTGGTTAAGCTTTGCAAGGTCTCCCTGTGACTTTGCTCCACACTTGTGGTCAGAAATTTCACCAAGTTATCCATAGCTTCATCCTCATTGCCAGTGAACTCAGAGGCAATTAACTCAAGGAAGGTCTGGAATGCCTTTGGGGATACCATCTTCACTCTTCTGAGCTGGGGGTATTGGGAGCAAAGGTGTGCCTTTGCTAGTAGAAAAAAAAATCAAACAAACCAGAAAATAAGACAGAGACAATCTAGTTGATTAATCAGTTTTGCAAAATATGAATCAAACCCCAAATTGGCTTTGGATGTAGTGTTCTAGTCCATTTTTCTGGGTTTCTTTCAGCTACCTCCTAAATGGAAGTTGTCACAATGACAGGTAATCTTCAGCTTCCACACTGGATGCATCCTTTCCTCTGGATGCCTGCCTGCTTTCCCTCCTAGAGAGAAGGAACCCCGCACAGCACTGGTTTCTACCCAGGTGTTGGTTAAATCATCAGCGGGTCTGCCCGAGCTGTCCCAGCCCTGCGCAGGCTCTCCCCAGCCCCTGCTCTGGGCTCACGGGGGTGCTCTTGCACAGCCTGAGGAACGTGCGGGCGCCTGCCTGGCTTTGGGAGCTCGGGATTCACGAGAGCTCTGTGACTAACGCTTCCATCATTTTTTCTGCATCCTGATTGCAAATCCTGCTGGACCCGAAGATGTCCCTGCTCGTGGCAGGGGGTTGCACTAGATGACCTTTGAAGGTCCCTTCCAACCCAAACCACTCTATCATTATTATCATTGATTTCAGCTGTAGAAGTAGCAAGTACTAACTGGTCCAATCATGGTGGAGCTGCCTGTTAGTGCTGTCTTATCCAGCTCATCATCTAAAGAACATTCAGTATTCTTAATTTAATTTCTGATTTTCTGACAGAACTAGGATGGAGAATTTTTTGATGGTATAAAAATATTTGCATATTCACCTCCTCTTTCTCCTCTCTTTACAGAAGAGATGAAGAAAGAAATATGCATGAAGTTGCAGTATGATCAGTTCCTTCACTACTGAGCCACAGGATAATGCATAATTTTCCCCATTATATCTAATGTTACACTTTTGACTTAGAAGGAAAATCAAATAATTCTACTCACTCTTCACTCTATTTCCATCTGGGAGAAGTGTAATGTCTGTGAACCCTTCCCCTAGACCTGCTCATTCCACATCTTTGAGAGATTAGGTTGAAGCTGCTAGATATAGTTTTATGTTGCTGGTATTGATTTTGCTATGCTCCCTTTCTATTTATTTGTCCTTTAGTTTATGAGCCCTTCCATATTTCCATAGTCTGTTCTGGCATGCTTTGAATACAAGAGAGCAGTAAAGTGCCAGTTGTTCCTGGCTGGACAGGCAGTCATCAAACATGACATGTTGGTGTGCTCCCCACCCCACCAGCTGCCTCCAGTGAGCTAAACAAGAAAGAGGTTTTGGTGGTTGCCAAAACAAGCCATTTTTAGTGATCTGCAGCAGAACAAGCAGCATGAAGATGAGCATGGAGATGAAAAAACCAGTCCTCTCCACCCAAGCACACATGCAGACATGTTCTTAACTGCTAACACAGTATTTCAGAACACCTTATACCCACTTGTTAATATGCATGAGGCTGCCAGACAGGTTCAGGTGAACCTGCAGCACTTCTGTCTGACCCAAGTCTATTTTGTCAAGGACCAAATTTGCTAAGTTTATTCAGAGAAATGAACCAACAGAGAAGTGAGACTCGAAGTTGCTAATTCATGAGAGCTGTGTGACAGTGTGGATTACTACGAGCTATGTGAGACCCATGAGGAAAGCTGTTCTCTCCCATGAGGTACATTCCTGAAGGAAGTAAAATGTTATCTATTAAAAATAGCTGGATAACACAGATGGACCAGACTAAAAGTGCAAACATGTCCTCAGGCTTTACGTGTGTTTTTTCACTGCCATATCACATGTATACCTTGCATATTACAGCTGAAATAAGTTTTCAACACATCCCAATTTCATGAAAGCACTGGGCTACTTCTCTGCCCAGGAGTCTTGCACAAGAGGAGGGGATGGAGCTGTGCATTAACGAGCAGGTCTGGGTAACTGTTCCTTTTCATTTTACACCTCATACCATGTATGCTTATGACTGCTTGCAAAACCAAACTGGTGCTTGCCAACAACCTCATGAGCACCGTCACTGAAGGTTGAAGGCCTACTGTGTTGTTCTCTCAGAGCAGAGCTGTCTCCTTACCCTTCATCAAGGCCTCTTTTTTCATGCCTCCCATGAATCTGCTCAGAACAGCATCCACCTCTTCCAGGTCCAGAAACCCATGTCCGTTGCTGTCCCACTTTTCAAAAAGAGCCTCCAAAAGCAGCTTCCTTTGGGCCGCCCGAGACACGCGGTGACTCTGCAAGAGAGGAACAGTTGGTCCTGAGTAACTCCTGGGCACTGATGCTGGGTGTCTACACAGTGTGGGCACTGCAGTGCTCTGCCACTCACACCATTCCTATGGGCCAGGCCAGACCTGTACATACACAGCGCAGACCTGCAGATGAATCACTAGACCTGGGAGATACTTAGAATCACTAAACACAGGTTTACCAGACTGGACCAGCACTGCAGAGAGTTATTCCACAGTGAACAAATGAAGCCTGTGCTGGATTTAAGGTGAGGTCAACTCAGGTGAATGCAACTTTCCCAGAATACAAATGTCTCCCTAGCAAGAACTAACCACAGCCTTGTCAGTGACACACAGAGATGTGACAGTTTGTATTTCTGTACATTGTTATTTTGCTGGTGCAGGCCTGAAGTGTGTGGGCTACAAGCAAATGCATGTACCATTTGTCCTCTAAACCCAGCACAGAGGGATAACTGGCTGGAGTGGAATTCTCTCAAAGGCCAAAATACTGGCAGTGTGTGCTGTGTTCAGCGAGGACTGGAGAGCCGTCAGATCCAATATCTCATTCAAATTAGGTCAGCAGCACGGAGGGAAACCAGAAAGATATCTGAGGAGAACACAGCTAGAAACACCCACAGAGAGGCACACAACAGACCTGAAGTGATATGGGGCACCCTGATGCTGTGCAGGAGGAAGGGGAATATTTTTTTCCAACACATGGCAAGAGCACCTTGTAACTTAAGCACAGAGAAGCATGTGCACACTAACATCCAGCCATGCACATAGCAAACCCAAACACACTTGTTTTAAAATCCTCCCCACACATCCACAGCCTCCTGCATACATACCAGTGCAGTAGGTCAGAGATCAGGTTCTTGGCTATTATAAAGGTGAATAAGCAGAAAGGAATGTTTTGGGCTCTTTCACAATTAACTATCAACTGTTGTCTCACTGAGTCCGGCTCTGGGACAGACAGACAATCTCTTACAAGATGAGTCTGTCATCACTTCCCGAGCTGAGGGCCAGGGAGGGAGCATCCATATGAAAACAGAGGGGTCAAAGGTTTCCTGAAGAAATAGGGGATGCAAGGCTGCAAGCAGAGAGCTCTGCCAGTGTGAGACTAGCAGTTGAGTTTGTAAGTGTCTGTAGGCATTTGCTTATTTTTTGTTTGGACATGGGATCAGCAAAACTTCTCAATATTTACTTTTTCTAGTTGTTCCATTTTTTCCTCCTCCGTCTGTTTGTACCCTTCTTTGATAAATGCAATAAGACTCTTCACAGTAGGCAGAGAACTGTCTTGACCAACAAACGTCTCCATGAGCTGTACAAACTGTGGCTGGGTGAGGCAGCTTGCACCAGAGGAACTCTGAGTACAAGAAGCTCGATGGTTCTGAATCTCTGCCATGCTGGGACCTGAGTCTGAAAGGCAGAAAGCACAGTGTGTCACAGAAAGCCAAACGCTGCCCTAAAGCCAGGCACGTGGCAGCTATCAACTCACTCCTCAATCCTGCACTTCCTATCCAGGGAAATTATGGCTGAATCCAGGCTGACTCCATGCTGAGTAAAGGCCTTAATCTGCTTATACTGTTCTAATAGTAGCTCTTCAGAGCCAGTCTGGCGTGGATGCCAATGTACAACCAGGTCAACCTCTGAACACAGGTGAGCTGAAATTCCTGTTACTCAGCAAGGGGCTGAGACAAAGAGCAGCTGAGGTACTGCATGTCCCAAACAATGCAGGATGCACATCCTGCATAACACTGGAAGTTAACTCAGAAAGCTGTAGGTACCAGTGGGCTGTACCATCAGATTTACAATAATAAGTCTGTCACTAGATTGCTTGGGCAATATATTTCCAGTTCTTGCAGTGGTCTAAACTGTAAGACATAAGAGAGTGTTCACAGAGCACTGGCAAGGAGGTTAGTCCTTCTAGGATGTTTAAGAAAGTGCACACAGTAGTCTGATCACAGTCTTCCTAGAACAAGGACCTTTGTACACAATGAAGTATGATCATCCTTTGGAAACACAGTGAGAGATTGAAATAAAAGGTTCCTGCTATATGATCTCATGTCATATCTCCCTATGGGCAATTACAGGCTAAAAATTATTAGTCATTTCTAGATTTAACATGCTCAGGTTCCTGTCTTACTACAGTAATATTACAGAGTGAAACAGAACATAAAGTTTCTCCTTATTATAAAAATGCTGCTGCTTCACAAAGTCCCTACTTGAATTAAAGTGTCTGCTCCGTGCCTGGAATACAGATCACCAGCAAAGTGACTCACCTGCCATCCTGTGAGAGGAACATGCTCTGAAACCTTGGCAGAAAACACCATGCTGAGAAGATATCAAAGCTTATGGTCTTCTCTACTCAAAAATCATTCACATGGTTTTGAAATGGATTAAAAATAGCCTATAGTTAAACTAGTCCAAATATATACACTGAAAAAGATTAAGGTCTGCCAGAATAAAGGAGAATACCTTTATCCTGGTCATGCAGAGGGTCATCATCCTGCAGCCTTGTCTCTGAGCTTGTCTGCTGGTCAAACTGGCTGCTATGCTGCCTTGAAAAACTCTCATTTCCTGCAGGGGTTTCTTCCACAGCCTCTGCAGCTGGAGCAGCCTGTTCTGAACCAGTGACATCCATGTCTGCCACATCTCTGTCTCCTTCACTTTTTGTTTCTGTCTCAGGCTCTCTACTCAGGCTGGATTCCTTTTCCTCCACTTGTTTTTCAGATCCAGGCTCTCCATCCCTACTGAGACTGTATCCATCAGAGGCTGATCCTGGGAAAGCTTCATCCTGTCTCTCTGCATTTCCAGGCTCAGCTTCATTCTCAGTTTTGATGTCTTCCTGAGAGCTTTGTTCCTCACTGTGTGTGGTACCTCCATCCAAATCACCAGCTTCAAATCCAGTGCCTTTCACCTCTGACACAGCATCTTCACCTTCCTTGCTCACTTCAGCATCACTCGGCTCTCCTGCTTGGCCATCAAGGCCTCCCCATAAATCTGCAAGATCAATCTCTTGCAACTTAATTATTGGCCCTAGAACAGAAAAAAAATATGGGTAGGTGGATAATTTGCCTTGGTTTTATGTTCTCTAGTATTGCACAAGAAAATTTAAACAAAAAAGATACTGCCAAGCAAATACAAGCTATCAGAAAGTATCTTCTGCAAACACACAGCTCTGAAACACAAAACTTCAGAATAATGTCTTTGCCTGCAGAGATCTGCACTTCTTACTGTTTACTACACCACGTTTCTTTTGAAATAAATGTTTCATAATTCTCCATGTTAAGAAGGAGACCTGTAATTCGCCCTGCATTTGATCTTAGCAATTAATTAATGTCCAATATCTTTAAAATATTTTACTGTCATGTAGATGATCCCGCATGTTTTTGCTTTATCTTTCCATGTGCCCTGAAAAACTTTAGTGCAAACACAAAATTAACTTCTAACATTGCCCAGTAAGAGAGAACATTTGTTTAAGGAAAAGTCTTTCTTCAATCCTGAAGTACTTCAGAATTTTGTAGGAAGGAGAACTCTTGGATGCTGAAGCATTTCTGAATGTTGCACCACATTTTTGCAAAACATGTTTGCAAATTATGGCAGGTCACAGCATTCATGTGGGTCCTTTTTTGGGCCCTGTTCACTTCTGTTAACAGTTATAAAACATATATGAACTATCCAGCCTCGTGTGACCTCCCAGTGTTTTAACCACAACTCAAATATCCCATGTACTCACATTGTCTGGGGTTCCACAGTTCCCTCTTTTCAGCCATGGGGCTTCTGTCATAGAACTCTCTCAGCAGGGCCAGTATTTTTTGTCTATCCAAGACACCCACCTAGGCAAAAAGATTACAATTATTGGGTTTTTTCCTGTGGTTCTTGGGTCTTACATCAACACTTGCAGCACTACAAATGCACCATTAGCTAAGAATTACCTGTGACTCAAAATTACCCATTACCAGAACATGACTACAAATTTCAAAGAAGTGAATTTATTTCATAGAGGCAAGAACTTCTTCTCTGGGCTGAGCTGGAACTCCCTCCCCACATATATTACTTTGCAGGCACTTCCTTGACAAATTACAGTTAGATAATTGTAGCTGTTCTGCCAAAGGGGTTCTTCATGTAAAGATCAAAGCTTCAACATTTCAGACTCTCAGGACAGATATTGATTGCCTGACAGCACCATGGAAGAATTTTCACCTATTATGGGCTGGATTACCTTAGTGACTGCACCCTGCAGTTTGGTTTTGTGCCCCATCATCTCCTTTGAAGCGTGTTGTATTGGCAACTGCCTGGGAACATAATTAGTCCAAAAATCTGAGCTATTATGACAACCTCCCTAATTTCCTTTAAAAATTCATAGACATTTGACCACAGAGGTGAGAGAGACAGTGGCAGTTCCAGTGCAGAGGAACGTGCAGAGTTTATTAAGTCCTTGTTGCTCAAAGTGAGTGTACACAGACGATAAACCCAGGAAAAGTCAATGAAACGGGTCATTTCCAATCAGGAAATTGTGGGTTTAAAAAAGCAAAGCAAATCTAAACGATTGCAAGTTTTCCATTTCATGATGAATTCCTGTTGTCATTATTTAAGTTCTGCCACCTTTGTAATCTCCCTCCCATTAGTGAAATAAAGTAGTTAATTAGGGAACAGATTTACTTAAGTTCATTATTTGTAGCAAGTAGTTTCCCATCTGAATTATTGATTTCCTTTTCACGTTTTGTTCTTAGATTAAAAACTGCAAAGTGGAAAATTCACCAGGCTTTTTATTCCTTGTGAACTTTACCTGCCCTTAGGCTGAAGAAATAAAGGAAGAACTTTGCTGATCTTTTCTGGAAATGAGCTCAAGATGACTGCATTGTTTATAACCTAAACCTGTAATTAATGGCCCCAAAAGTTAGAAACAGAAGGTCTGGAAACAACTGAGAGATACACATCACCTACTGGTGAAGTTAATACTGGAACTAAACAATTACATCACGTTTGCTGGGACTGCAGGACCTTCCCTACAGGGAACTGAAAGTTTATTGCCAATTCTGAAGAAAGAACCTGAACTGAAATGTAAGAAGCCATTCACTCCAGTTTTAGTGTTTCAGACTCTGCTAATTTAATTCTTGCTGGAAATTAGGGTTGAATTTCAGCCATCAGTGGGTTTGGAACAACAAATGTCATCACAGAATTCTGTCCCTAAACTTACCAGATGTAGACCCTGATTCCCAGTTACCTTCATCTTCCTGACATTAACAGACAAATACCTCACACACCCCCATGCAAATGTTCCTTCATGCTATTTGTCTTTCAATTGAATATATCAGATCTGGTTCTGATCCATTTAGTAGCCATACAAACACAGCACATGTTTTTGAAGATGTTACCAGTTCACTGTGCAATATTTGGATTCTCCATTCAGTATTTCCATTACACACACTTCATTTTCCATTCAAATTTTCTCAGCTGTTACTTGTCACAATCATCTGCTGGTTGCCTTGAAGTTGGCAGCACTAATGCAATACTTTATTTTATGAAAAAAGGGAATACTGAATCAAGTATTATTCTTATTAAGAATATAATGAATATTAAGAAAATTATGAAGTGCTATTAAGATGAAAATAAGGATGTTGTCTTGGGATTCAGATGCACTTTTTTGTCATATTAAAGTAATACACTTGGAGTGTTTAGATAACTTTATTTTTGAAGAGTTTTTTTATGATTTGGATCAAATAACTTTATTTTAATATATCGTTAAAAAGAGATATAAAAAAATAGATAAAACGGCTGAAATTACCAAATATGAATTAGGACATATTTCCTTGTTTTAGCATTCACAATTTATACAGACTTGCTGCTCTACCAGAAGTCCTGTTATTTCAGGACACTTCTCCTTACAGCTCACCCCGGGAGGAAGATGCCACAGTACAGCCACTTACAGAGGAGAGGAGCATTTCAACGGGAAAGCTCCTCTCCCCAGCTGTGCTGTCTTTCTGAGTTCCTAAATTTACCAGCCAAGGTGACTCTTCGTTGCACTTCTTGTGTGACTGGGGGGGCTGATTGAAGATTCCTGCCCGTCCCCCCTTTGTACTGCACCATGAGCAGGACAGGCCCAGCCTCCCCTCTCAGTACCAAACAGCTGTGTTTGTACAGCCGCCCAAAACTTGGGGCAGCTTTAGTGCCCAGGGACTTGAAACATGCTGGCCTAATTTTCTTGTCACCCAGATATTGGCAGGTGATGATTCTCAGTTGTTTTCAGCAGTGTTCTGTGACCTATGAGTAATTCCTTTAGCAACACAGACTAAACCAGACTTGCCATTTAATCAGGGATAGGTCAGTGTTTAACCACTCGATTGTTTTTCTGGAAATGTGATGTGTGTATCCTGATCCCCACAATGTGCTTGTTAGTGAGCAAGATGGGAAGAGCAGACACTCAGAAAAGGTCATGAGAAAGCAGACTTTGTTGTTGTTGTACTGCAAGAAAGGTAATCAGGAGTGTCTCAAACGTCATTAGCTTGAAAACTAATCTCTGACCAAATTCAGCTTCATTTAAAGGGCCCAGGCTTAAAACACCCCGGAAAATTAATGTAGATTCTGTTACAATACATAAAAGAAACTATACCTGATACAAATGAGCACAGACACAATAAGTTTAAAATTCACAGATCTGTTGCCTTTTGGAGTATTACAGCAGTGATCCAACTGTGTTGTTGGATTGTCTGGGGAAGTTTCTGCCTCAGTGTATAGTCCAGGCTGTCCTTGTTGAGCTGCCATCCTTCTGGATGCATTCGTTTGAAATCATCATAATGATCATGTGGATACCTTCTAATTTGACTGTAATTTAAACACTGCTTTCTCAGCTCCCTGGCCCTAATTGCAGCTCATTGAGGCAGCCAGCCACACTCCCCATGCAGGCTGGAATAACTGCCTGCTACCAAACAAATGGAAATTAGGAACTGAAACAACTGCTCTGCTGTGCTTTGCAGAATGGGCTCTACAGGTAATGGATCACATTCAAGTGGTAGAAGTCCTTGGGTTACTTTGCATTTTTATCTCCCCTGTGGGTACAGTAGAGCCATACAAAAGAAACCAGGCCAGGTTTAAAAGAACTGCGTGGCCCACACAACACTTCAGTGAACTCAATTTGCAGAGCCAGGCTACCTCAGAGCCTGGAAAAAACAACTCTGTTCTCTGACCAGTTTTTTGCTGGGCAGAGATGGTGTCAGTGCTGATAGCACCCTCCCATGTTGTGTTAGTATTTTTGGCTCTTTGCCTCTGAGATTCCACTGGGATTAGTAGCATGGAGATGGTGATTACTGCCACAGAAATAATAGGAAGAAAGTCACATTAAAAGATGAAAGGAAAGAAGGGGTCCTTTCAAAATGCATGGCAAAGATAGGACTGGGCTTTTATGTATCACTGTAGCCAGGAGGATCCATCACAACCTTTCTTGACAGAGCAGTAGGAAAATGAAATGTCTTCTAGCTGGGAAGCAGATACGTTTCTTTCCTCATGCCTGAAACAGCAACTTGCCTGCTATTCTCTAAAATACACCATTGGTGTTGAAATGAGCTCTGTAATTCCTTTCTCTTGGCAGTAATGACATTATTAGCATGACACTGCAGAGCACAGTTCACTCTGGGTAGTTCTCTGCAAGCATCACTAGAGGAGTGCTGGCTGGAATATATAATTTATGTAGGGGAGGAAACTGTAAGATTATGGCATCTGCTTGCTCTGTAGTAGCCAGCAACTGGCAAGCTGAGGCTACTCATAAGGAGTACCACACTTTTTGGATGAAGCCCAAGTTTTTAGCAATACTTTATGCCACTGATTCTTCAGCTTCTATGATTTACTGGTTTCCTATTAAGTCTAGCTTTCTGGTTTGTTTGTTTTTTAATGGGGATGCAGGTGTACTCAGAGGATGACAGAGATTAGAGCTGCTGAAAACCAAATTATGGCTTTTGAGTTCCATTTCCAGCTCTGTAACTGACTTACTGTATTTTAATTTCCTGTCCATAAACTGTGGCTGAAGTTCACAGCACTGTTCTCGGAGAGGTTGTAAAGGCAGATTATTTTGCACTTTAAATTTAAACTATGAGATTTATTGATAGAAGCCCTAAAGATCTATAAAGTTAGGCAACATAATGAATGCAATATATGTTGTAATTGAAGTAATGTGCACATTTGTTAAAGGTCAATCTACATCAGGTTATCTTTGCTGAAACGTGGCTGAATAGAAAAATTAGGCCCAGTTCTGAACTGTGCTGTGGGAGCAGGTAATCCCATTAGGTTGTTCAGTTTCTAATTAGCCATCAGCTTATAGGCATTTGGATGTTTCTGTGTCTAAAGTATGAATTTGAAGACAATGCTGCAGCTACTGTCCTCTAAAATACTGCTGAATAAGCACAAAGAGAGTATCTAGAGCTGGGAAGAAGTAAAAGCAAGCAGTGACCCAGAGCAACACCAAACTGGAAACATCCCCACATTGAAACTGAGAGCTGCTCTCCCTACCTTTCCATGGTCACACTCTTGGAAGAGATCAGTAAAATTTTGCCTCCACATAGCTCGTTCTGCTGCTTCCTGGAAGTCCTCACCACACTGATGGAGATATTTCATGATTTCTTGGAATGTGTCACTTGAAACATGCTCCGTGTAGGAAAGGACGAACTGTGGAGAGAAAGCAGCAGTGTATGTGGTTAGCTTTTCTTCAGGTATTTTCACCTTTATTTGAACTCCTAAAAATCTATTGCATGCAATGAAATATTTAGGAATTTGTAGTTTAATCTGCCAACATAACACAGACTTGGTGCCTACTTTGTTCTTTGTTTCAGAAGAAACAATATTCTCCTAGCCAGCCTGGGATCCTGCACAAAGGCATCCTCAGTAGGTCCTTTCCTGGCCCAGAGGTCACTTATTATGCTCAGTGGTTCAGAGATCCTCGATCAAATCCCTCCTATGGAATGCCATGGCTTAAGCTTGGTTTTCTCAGGGAGGATTTAAGTTCTCCATGGTTTTTTGCAGCATTTAGTATTCTTGACTTTCCTCCCAAGGAGGCATTTTGAGCCATTAGATTTTGCAGAACTGACAGTCACTCAACTCTAAAATGCCACAAAATGAGCATTGCCCACAATTTCAGTGTTTAGAGAACCAGTCTGGATACAATAAAAACATGAAAAATCCTTTTGAAAATGAGCCTGCTGTCACCTAAGTCCTCTGACACTGGGAATACTACTGACTGGAGATTGATTTTAAGTTCCAGCCTTGGAGACACTTTAACACTTTGGATTTATAGCTATGTGGCTTTTATGAGCAAAAGCAATATGGTTCTAAAAATGTGGTGTGCATGACATAAATAATAATGGCCATCAGAATAAACCACAATCCCAAAGCCTGTGCTGAATTATTATAGCAGGTTTCTGGAGCCAGCCACACTAGCAGGGAACTCATACAGTTAAAAGGAGGAATTTCCAAAACACAGCCCATTTTTGGAGTACAGATAGCTAACATAAGTGCTACAACATCTTGGACTTGTTGAAGTGCCTCACAGGCATTAACAAACTGAAATATTAATATATGTTATAATTATTCATGTCTATATTGCATAATTTCCAAATAAATGGGACAAGTGGAAAACAGGAAGAGCAGAAAAAAAGGCAATGGCCTGAGGGGTGGCTGGTGGGGAAGCAGAACTCCTACACCATGTAGGGGGTTTCTGCTTTCAGCATAAAAAGACAGGATGTAGGTGGTTGGAGAGAAGGTGGGGCCATGGGTGCCCACCAGCTTTCCAGAGCTATTACAACCCAAAGCCCTGTGACAGAGGAACCTTGAAGGTGACAGCTGATGGGAGGAGGCAGGTTGGACAAGTAGCTTGTTATTTTGGATGTCATCCTGATGACACATCCAAAGGCTCCTGCACCAATACTGCTGTCTAACAGCATCACAGGATATTGTTTACAAGTGCCATGTGGGCAGGAGGCACTATCAGAGTCTGAAGCTTTTCTTAGCTGATGTGTAAAGTACTGTACACATAATAAACATGCATTTATTTATTATTAACTGAGAGATTTTGACGCCTCTCTGAAAAAACTGGCACAACTCCTTGTTGCTATCCAGAGACTTTGCTGCAGTTTGTGAACACATTGTCATCAATAACAATGGATCTTTGCTTCTTGTTCTGGCTGATCTCACTAGAAATCGAGAAAGGCACATGCAATCATGGAAAACAATCTCACCTTTAAGTCCTGACCCTGCAAAGGCAACGTGAGTTTTTCCCTTGGTGTCAGTAGCTTTGTGCCAGACTGCTGGGGGTTTGTGTGTTATACAACTACAAAGCCTGTGAAATAAACTATTAAGGGCTGGGCTCTGGGATTTAAAGGCTTTTAATATAAAAGACCCCACGAGCTTGTCATGAAGGATGTAAAAATACAACAGATACTGTTTTGCATGTCTGAAAAAAAACCCAAACCCAACAACAACAACAATGTGTGAGGTCTATCTACAGAGTTTGTAACAGCCTTGAAGTAGCCTAAAGCTGCACTGAATTCAAGAAAGGAAAAAAAAGGTGCTATTTAATTTTAAGGTCCATTAAAAGCAATGTTTTCCACATGGCAAAAGGCCTGGACCAGTGTGGAGAAAAATCATCTCTCTTTCTGGGCTTGGTGGATGATGCAAAGGGAGGAACAAAGGTAAATTATAGCTGAGGATTAGAAGCAGCCCTGTCCTAATGATGGAACAATTCCCCAGGGAAGTGATGAAAGCCTCATAATTTGATTCAATTAAAACCGGACTGGAAAAAGCATCAGAGAGTATATTCTGAGAGAACATTGCTGGTAAGTCAGACAGCTTGACAATCCATGTCTTTGTGCTTCTCATCCCTGTTGTCATATCTTTAATTGAGTTAAAATAAAGAGTACACAAAATATATTTTGAACAGTTTTCTAATGCTAATGGAGCATGAATTCATTCAGAGCTTATATATATGTACCATAGGGGTTATGGATTGATGCTTCATCGCAGTGACAAAAGCAATTCTCTGGGCTCTCATTATCCACTACAGCTTTCTTAATTAGATGCAGTAATTCTGAGGTTAAATTCAAAAATTCCTCATTTCATGCTTAAAAAAAACCTTCAACAAGTTATCATAAAAATGCATCTCTGTGCAAAATACCGAACATGTGAGTCTCCTGAGAGGGAAGAAGGCACAAAAATCACACATGGTTGCTTGGAATTAGTCTCTGTGCAGCTGCTTTATACTCTGGTTTTAATTATTATAACAGCACCCACTAGCACTGCTGCAATGAGGGCCTGTCATTATTTCTGTTCTAAACACCCCTTTTCACAGGTTTAATTACCCAGCCATAAAATTCAGCTCTGTTGCAGGTAGAAATGGCAAAGCCTTGGCCTGGAGAGTTCTCAATAAATACAGTTTGAACTGATTTGGTTGTTTTCAACTTGAGGAACAGCAGAGTAATGGGGTGAAAATTCCAACCACATTTATGATTTTGGTGAGTTAAAACCACACTTCTGATATTTCTCAATGACAGCTTTTGAGTTTAGAACTGCCTGGTTATGCTTCGTGTACATTTATGACACTTGTTGAAGTTTGGTTACGGTTCAGGGCAAAAATGGAAGAGATTCTCATCCCAGTTCATCATGGTTTGGTTCTTCTATGGTTAATGGAAACTAATTAGAAATAACACTACTGTGAGGATGTCACTAATTACCTTGGCCTAATGGTTATAGTGGGACACCAAACTTCCCCTGAGCAGGCAAGGCCAAGTCCGAATCCACAAGTGATTCTGGGCTTTAGCATTTCAGAGAGGATCTGGGAGGGATGTCCTAAAATCCACTGCTCCCAGAGTAACTTCCCAGAGAGCAGTACAGGCTGCAGCTTGGGAAAGCAAAACTCTTCCCCTTTGCTGGACAGAATGGAAATGTGGCAGCAGAGGATGGATATGGAGGTGGAATGTGAAATGTCCTGATACAACCAGTTCCCTGGTTTGCTGGAGAAGGGCAGCCCTTCTTACTCCTCTGGGCTGTCCCCAGGGAAATGCTGCCACTTTGTGATAAACATCATATTCTGAACCAAATGCTCTTATTTCATTTCTCACCTCTGTGAACTCATCTAGCTTTACTGTTTCTTCCAATGTGTTTAAGATTTCCAGCTTCCTGTCCTGGATTGCTGGTAAAAAAATGAAGGGATATTGGTTTAGGAAACAACAGTTGTGATTTTGCATATTGCGATTTTGCATATTGTACATATGTTTTTTTGCACACTGTGCTGTTACATTAACTTTCTTCTCATCTTCTCAAACATTTTTTTGAGGTTATCCATAGTAGCTGAAGCATCTGACTGTACAGAGACCAAGCAAATCTGCTCCTTACATATTTCACTTGCTGAGGATCTGCATTTAGTTATTCAGAACTGTAGAGTCATATTTATTCTCGACATAAGTTGGTGCAAATTGCAATGATTTTAACAGTACTTAAAACTAATTATGTGAGGGAGGAAATGAATTTTGATTTAACAAACAGCTAAAACTGCCTTAGAACTCTGGAGACATGGGTTCTGCTTTGCAAGAGTGGAATCTGAAAATCATAGTAATTTTCTCAAGAATATCTGTGGGAATATTTTTACTGATGATGATATTCAAAAGGATATTTTGGTCAGCTTCTGAGCTGGTATAATGGAACTGAGAAGACAAATCAAACATCTACATAGATTTCTGAATGAGGTCTTTGAGCACAGACATGCTATTTCTGTTGGTATCATTTTTCTGTTCTTTCTTCTACAATATATCAGGAGTAATGAGAAAATTCAACACAGAATGCATTTATCTCTTGTTGGTTAAGATATTCCTAAACTGTACATTATCTTTATTAAATTATAAACAGAGCTTAATGTTCTGTTAATGTACATTGAATGCTATTAGATGAAATGAATTAAGAAATGGAGCCACACTATTAGTGAAATAGGACACAGAGCACCTCCAGCATCGGCAGAGCAAACATTTGGGGAGGCACTTCCTTCCCAGTCTCATGTCCCAGGGTCTGTCTGCACTGTCCCACAGCAGGGGCACAGCAGGGGCTGTGCTGGCACTCACACAACATCCCACCCAGACCAGAGGAACAGTTCTGTCATACAGACAGGGCTGAGCAAGGGCGAGCTCCAGGCAGAGGTGACTCCAGCAGAAATGCACTCTGGAGTGCCCTGTTTATCATCCAAACCAGCGAAGGCAGATTTGTTATCACTGATGATCGTTACAGGCTCAGGAAAGCCTGGCAGCAGGCTCGTGGTGCCACTTCAGTGTTCCCAGCTCTATTCAATTTTCATCATTCAGGGAGGTCAAGTGTGAGCTATATAAAGTGCCAGGAATTATGGAAATGTTACTGAGCCAAGTGTTCCCATCCAGAGGCCCTGGGCTGTCACTGGGATGGTCTGGGACTGGCTAAAGGAATGGCTCAATGACATGGGCTATTTTGTGGAGCATTAGGTAAACTTCAGCACTTCCCCTGAAACATGAAAGGTAACAACACTGTTAACACTGTTGATCCTACCTTTGCTACACACCTCCCAGTTAGCCAGTATTTCCAAGACCTCCAATGAGAAAAACACTGCCTGACAGGGCAGGTGAAGGGGGAGGTTGGTAAAGTGATTCTTAAAAATAGTGATAAGCACATGGCAACATGTGGCTAATGGAGGATGTAAGTGGAAAGGGTCTGAATCTGGTCCTTCTATCTCCTGAAAGATTTTTTAAACTTCTTTCCATTCTTTTCAAGGTCATGTTAATGAGCCACAGGGTGTTTCAGACCCTCCAATCTGTCTGTAGATTTGTGGTTCATATAATGATGTAACTACCCTTCGAGATTCTCCCTCTATTATCAAATCCATTTGCTGTTTGCCCACAGTTCACATCAGAATTCAGATGGCAGCAATAAAACTAAGGAAGACACATCAAAAACTTACTTTTTCTCATTTTTTCAGGAATAGAATCAGTGACATCTGGAAAAGACCTCAGGGCACTCTGAACCTACAAATCAAGGTAATAGTCAAAGGCCTGTGTCATGCAGACAGCAATGGGCAATTACCAAAATAAATCACCTGGAATAATCAGACATATGGGCCAGTCATGAGTCTTACACACTGGTAAGATTTGTGGGGAATCAGGGCTTGGTGAGCCTGAGGCAGACAACAACCTGCACCCTGACCCTAAGGGCAGCAGAGCCATCACCCACCCACCCATCCTTTTCCTCCTGTCTGGAACAACCACAGCAGTGTGTTACCAAGGATCTTCCCTAGTTACCAGTGCCACTGGTATTTTGTCCTTGCCATCCACTGTCCACTTTTTGAACAGAGCTGCCAGTGCCTCCTTTTTCATCTCTCTCTCCTCAGCCTTCTTTTTTTCCATCTCCTCCCTGGCCTCACGTTTGTCCTTTGCCTCAGCCTTCATCTTGACCAGCCTGTAGGACATGGGAATATGGATTGAAAAGACACCATCATAAACATACTTAAGATTGATAAGCCTACCCTGAAGAACAAAAGCAAAGAAAGGAACTTTTTACTGAAATTCTTTTCCATGTGGTAGACTTTTAAGGTAAAATCATCTGTGCAGCTCTCCTATTTTGTGTAATTTCAACAGCGACAAATTTTACCTTCACATTTTTAATGGCATTCATCATTTATTGTGTAGATGTCCTGCAATTTCCTTTCAATTTTAGCAAGAAGACAGGTGCATAATTTTGCTACACTTGATTTACCAACAGAATTGCATCAGTCTCCTTTGTCTCCAAGCCCAAGTACCTTTGCACACAAGTACTTCACTGGCAAAGAACAATGTTCGATGAAATTTCTGAAGCAGCCTCACACAATAGAGTCCTCACTGCCTTAGGACATGGATAATACCCCAACCTCTCCATCATTTTGAACACATAGAGTTTGCAGGCTTGGACTAAAAGTAGCTCCCTTTCTTCTTCCTTTTGTTTTCTCTGCTTCCCTAATCACCCAGCCGTGTTTTTTCCCCAATCCTCTCTTTCACACGACAAAAGAACTGAATAAAATTGATCCCGTAGAACTGTGAAAATTTTGACTTTTTTAATTTATGAAATGGGGGAAAAAAGCCTTTAGGAAGGTCAAAATGCTTAAAGTCAAAGAAGTTGTTCATATGGGGAGAACAGCTCCTGCTCATGGAGGCTGCTGGAATCTCTCTGCAGAGGCAGCTGCTCACCTTCGTGGCCTTCACACACCCTGTGAAGAGTGTAACTACTCAGAGAAAGGGGAATTGCTCCTCTTTTGTACCTGAGAACTCCAAAAGCTGTATTTTAGCTAACAATTCCTCCTCCCTTCTTCCCTCTCTGTTTCACATGCTGTGAAATGGGCTCATCCTGTCCCTGCTCTCTTCTGTTGCTCTGGGGTCAGCCTAGAAATTATAATCCATCAATATTTTCTTTAATGAACAGAGAGACCTGTTTTACATGTCACAGCAATACTCTTTGACCACAGTCAGTTTTATCACCAGGTACTTGTTCTTCATGGCCATTTATCACAGAGGTTTCTTAATGAATCACTGGGTTCCTCAATCCATGGTGGGCATTGCACAAGTCCTGCTGAGGCAGCTCAGCCTCCGGCGCTTTGATACCAGGGGAAGGGTAAAATAATTTCCCATCTTCTGACTCCTTCCCAGAGCCAGCAAAGGGGAGGAATGCAGCAGGTACCAACCTAAATGGACCAGCAGATTCTCCTCCAATATATGCTGCAGACAGAAAGAGAAAACATTTGTAGATGCAGCTCCTCCTCCAGAGCCGTCTGCAAGCCGCAAGCAGAGAGAGGGCTGCGCTTGGAGCTGCCAAGGTGCTCTGTGATTAATTTGGGCAGTGTCCAGCACAAGTTACATTCTGTGCTGCACCTGCACTGGGCTGCAGTTTAGCATTAACTTCTAGCATCCTAAACCACTGTGCAGCTGTATCCTCTGCCTGAGTGGGACAAAACGTTTCCCCCCAGACTATAAGAGCAAAACAGGGATAACAGCACGGGGCACCCATCACAAAGTGAGCTCGTTTCACATCAGGCATTTCCAGAAAAGATGAGATGGCAGTGAGGTGACTTCTCCCTGCAGAATCAAACATGTCTCCTCAGGAAGAGAGCTGCCTGCCTCCCACACAGGGATGGGTGACTCAGCCTGAAGGGCTGCCATCCCTGGACAAACACATCTGTTACAGGTATCAGTCCCTGTGGATAAGGAATTTCTCCCATCTGTTCTCCTGCATGCCTTGACTCCCAGTCAGGTGGCACTTAAGGAGAAACTGGAGGAAACCCAAGTGAGCTCACTGAGGATGGGTAAGCATTAAATGGGAACTTGTGGAGAATCCTGCTTTTCCTGAAGGTAATGCCAAGGCTCCTGGGAGCTCCATTTGGGCCAGAATTTCATTCCTCACCCTTCTGGTGCTTATGTGGGAGATGTTGAGCACGGACTGACACAGCTCCTGTTACACTTCTCTCCCATTTGGAAAGCCAGTGACTCACATGAGGAGTCTCAGTGCTGCATGGTGTTGGTAAAATCCTCTGTGTTGCTGTGATTTGAGAATCCCATGCAAATCCCACAATACAGCCATCACAAATATGTAAATCCCAAGCTGCAGTGAATGCAAATCCCATGAGAGTACTACCAGTGGATATGCAAAACCTGCTACAGCCCTGAGATTACAGAAACCCCCGTGGCAATGCTGCCTGTGGAGATATTTATTTCCACAAGTCTTGATAGTCACTTCCTTTGCATCAGCTCTGAGAGCTTCAAATTGAGAACCTGCCTCCAAATGTAAACATGGGCTTAACAGCCAAGGTCACGATCACAGGTCATGGGTAGCCAACACTCTGCATTCTACAGGAAAATCTGCCCTCTCCAGAAATAAGCTGTGATTCACAATGAAAGCCAAGAGTATTTTAGCAGTAAAAAAAAAAAAAAACCAACCACAAAACAAAACCAGACAAAAACCCAACCCAAAACCCCAGGAAATTTTTGGGTTTTAATTCAATTTCCTTTGCAAAATAAACTGAGATACAGTTCTGAACTTCCTGTATGCAGGTGTCCCTCTGTGAAGCAAGATAAATGATGAAACACTCCTACAGCAAAGGTGTGGCAAGGCTGGCATCCTAAACATCCCCCCAGAAAAGTCTGTGCTTGAGTGAAAACTCACTGAAAGAGGTGTTTCCCCAGCTCACTTGTTCAGTGGACCAACACTTAAAAAATAGAAAATAAAGCTGAAATTCTTTTACCAGCTCTATTTTTACCACTGTATGTTTGCTTCTGAAGAAAACCCAAAAGCTGAGCTCTTGCACACTGACCACAATGAGTCAGTTATAATTATTTTTATCTATGGGGAAAAAGGAGGTGCCTGTATGAAAATCACTTCTCACACTGCTTTACTGTATTCACACCAGGCATGTTCCAGTGATCTGCAGCAGTATGTGGAATGGAAATGTAGAGAGAAGCTCAGAGCAGGAGAGGTAGATTTAACATATCCTTTTTTTGCATTATAATGCTGGGAACTTCAATTATCTTCATTTAGGGTTTATGCATAAGACATGTCAACATTTTACTTCCCTAATTCCTGACACTGAAACCCTGAAACCAATTTTCAAGCTGTATGCACCATTTATGCAAATAAAGAGTCAGCCATTCAAATAGAAGTCATTATTCTACAAACACAGATACAGAATGAAGTGATCTAGTAGTGAATGAGTAATTTTGACATCAATCACAATCACCTCTGGATCATCTGTAAACTCAAAAGTTCACTTCTATATTTTTCTGAATAGAGCAATGAAAATAAAGCATTATTGCTCACCTATTGTTCTCACATTCTAAGCTCAGCATATTGTAAGGTGACATGGAATCCCCTTCCAATATTCATTAAATATTATACGTAAGCAAGCAGCCTAGAAATAAGCAACAGAATAAAATACAAAACAGTTTCTACTTTAAAGGGAAAAACAGAATCTGAAAGGAAAGCCTAAGCAGAAATCACAGGAGTTTCTACAATGTTCCAGGACAATGTTTTTGGTGGAAATCATCCTGAAGGGGAAAAATAGTTATATTTTTATTATGTCTGGAAGAATAAAGAAGAAATTATCTGAGGAGTCTATTAGACCTTTGATAGTAACACCTGTCCCAAAGAACTGCTGTCACTAAGCTAGACCGGTTTGGAAGCAGTTTGCATTGCACATATGTAATTAAGATAGAGTCTAAGCAGGAATTATACACTTGTGAAGGGCAGAATATTGCCTTAAACAGGAACAACTAGTGTTTCATTTTGTGTGACATGTTCTGGCATTTGTCCTGCTTCTCAAGTTTTTATGAGAGACAAATACCATCCCTGGCACCGCACTCCACAAGGTGTGTTCTGTTCAACACCCCACCAGGCTGCAGTGACACCATTCCTTTTGCAGAACAGAGACCAGGACAGCAGCCCTGGCCTCGTGCCCAGCCACACTGTCACTGCTCTCACCTCTCTGACGTTGTACCTCGCATCAAAGACTTGAGCTCCTCTGCCACCATCTTCATTCCTCTCACGTACGGGCCTGGTTTTGGAGAATCGCTGTACAGAGGGTTATGTCGCATCAGATATTCTGCAAGATAATTAATGGGGTCAAATGTGCTTGGGTCTTTGTCTGATACAAGCACATGCTTTCTTTCCACTTCCATTAACAGATTTTCTACTCCTGGGATTAATGTAGGTAGGAGTTTGTCAAGTAAATAGATGCGAGTATCGAGTGTCCCTCTCTCTTCACTGTACCACTCTCTGGCCAGTGAGTCACAGGGTTCTCTCTTCTCTATCTTTTTTTCTTCTGCCTTTTGTGCTCCAATCACACTTGCCTTTGTCTCCTGCAGACTCAGACACCTTTGCTGTACCTTTTCAAAAAAACACTCTTTCCATGAAGTGTAATTACTAAGACGTGGCAGTTCATCATTCCCTTGATTGCTTTCCATTTCTGTGGCAGCTCTATCCTCGTGTCCAAGTTTGGGATATTGCAGACCTGCAGATTGTGCTGATTCTTCTGGATGAGCAGCCATACCTCAATCACTGTGACACAGGAAAAAAAGCAGCTTGTTATATAATGCCAAAAGATGCAGCAGTGCCCTAACAGGTGACACAGCAATAAAGTCTATTGTTAGGGATTAACTAATATTTTTTCTATGTTCCTTTTTTATTCTGTTACTGCTGCTTTGTACTCTTAAATAAATACAGCCTCTTTACTTCAAAGACCAGTAAATGATTTATAAAGATTAATTATGTATCACAACAGCCCTTGGAGACAGAGCAAGTAACTAAGTGCGTTCCTTTCTTAGGAGAGAAGAAACTGAGACACAAAGGGGGAGTGATTAACTGCAGGTCACTCAGAGACTCAGAAACCAGGCAGTGAACAGTGCTCAGAACTTGTTCCCCAGTTCCAACCAGTGGAATCCTCTGTGGAAACCCCCAGTACCATTATTTCTGTTTAGGTCCATTCCCTGCCTTCAGGAAATCCAGGGGATATGAGACAAGGGAAGCAAGCAATGGAAAATGTCAGACACCCAGCAGCAAGATTCCTCTACACGCTGCCTTTGGTTCAGCTTTTCTGTAGCTGTGAAGAACAGTGAGGAAACTTGTCCCACAAAGTACTTAACTTCCACTTTGGCAACTATTTTTTCCTCTGGACATTTTATTAAGGTAACAAGAACACAGGTGTGTGGATCAGCAGAGCTTCCACAGAAAGGGAAACTCTATACCATGAACCCTGTATTCAAGTTGTTCACAAGCACCTAATGTTGTAGATTATTGTGTAAAAGAGATATCTCCCTTTACAATTTCATGAACCTTGCTGTTTTCTTCTCAAAATGTTCTTTCTGGGATATATTAGGAAGAAACTGAGCTAACAAGGCACAATTTGAAAAATGTTTCTGTGTGTCTCCAGGCATAACTGTCTGCATCTGCAGTGGGATTTACACACACAGGATGGAGCAGAAGGCTGCCCACTACTTGATTCAAGGCATGAAAAACCAGCAGCACGCTGCCAAAGCCCAGCTCAGTGTTAAACAACAGCAAGGAAGGGTGATATTAATAAATAGTCTAACACCTTCCCAAATTAAAGATGAAACTCCACTCAGAACTTGCTGCCACACTAACCTTTTCAAGCTTTTTTTAAAAGTGCTTTTCACTGAGGCCTCTCAGTATCCATAGCAATACTGCTGCTTTTGATATGTATTGCTCTTGCTGTTCAAGCATTTGTAGCTGTTCTGAAGTGAGTTCAGCCTTCCAGGAAACGCATAAATGTGATCTACAGCCCTCCTGGCACACAAATGTGACTACTAATATGTTGACCTTCTGGTTCATTACCACTGCTGGAGTGCAAATACTGCCTGGATAGGTGGGATGCTTCACAGCATTGCATTTCTAGGTCTGTTTTCTCGATGGGCTTCTGGTATCTTCTGGTAATGTGATTTCAAAGATGATCACCTGCCAGGGAATGGGATGAATTCATGGCTCAAACTGCCTGCCTGACCCACACAGAGGGTTTTAAGTTGGTAGCTGGTTTTGCCACTGAAGGACATGAGCTGTAAAGGAATATGAATTTATGGTGGTAAAAAGAGAAACCTGTCCACCCTGTTGAATTGTTCTTGCTTAGGTGAGTTCCTTTCAATGAGCTGTAAAACCAGACTCCTCAGTTCAAAGCAGGGTGTTAACCAAATGTTCTGGTCACATTCCAAATCAGCTGGTTTTGTTGTGCCAAAATAAACTGTTCTTGCAGTCTCAAATACTTATGTTATTTTTTAAACATCCTTTACGAAACCCTCTGCAGTTTCTGTGCAATGTTAAAGTGACAACTGGTCTCTGCTTCATGAGGTGGCTGATTCTGAGAGATGATGAATACATTTTCTATGCTGCTCTCAACCTTTTGTTAGCGTGGCTTTGAGGATTAGTAAATGTTTATAAAGTACCTCTATGTCTCTGACCAAAAGAAAACATAAAACAACTGGTGCAACTGTTCTATCTCAGTTCCAGGGCATTCACATAACTCCAGGAATGGAAGCAGAGCCCAGAGAACTGTTCCCACTGCTTTAATGCAGTACAGATGAAGACTAAGAGGGTATGGAAGAACACACAAACAATACATAACTGCTCAAATAAACAACAAAGGAGTGCTAGAATCAGGCCCCAAAGCCTGGAATTTGTTGAGGATAACAGGGACACACCTCCAGTTTGGATAACACACCATTGGCTCTTAAACTTCAGTGCTGATTTACATTAGTTGAGAATTTGGCCCCTAAGGGGAAAATTCTGAACTGAAAGGGTGGTCAGGCTTTGGAATGGGCTGCCCAGGGAAGGGGTGGAGTCCCCATCCCTGGAGGGGTTCAAGAAACAACTGGATGTGGCACTCAGTGCCAGGTCTAGTTGCCAACGTGGTGTTTGGTCAAAAGCTGGACTTGATGATCTTGGAGATCTTTTCCAATCTTCATGATTCCATGAGTCTATGGCTCTGTAATAATATAGAGAGCTCTCATGGCCTATGGCATTCCCAAATGGAGCCCAAATAACATGGAGCACAGAGGGAAACTTCAGAAACTCCTTGGAAATTTGAAATGTCATATAAAGTTTCCTGTAAGCTTTTGTTCACGCTGAAGGCAAGATAAGCTCTCCATTATTTAGTAGGATGCCACTTTCCTGGCTCCTTTTCTGTGAGAAAAATATTCCTGCTGGAATCCCTTCAGGTACAAAAAGATTATTTCTGTGTTTTCTGTACAAAGCCCAAATGTGCTCATAAATAAGATTCTTATGGTTTCATTGTTATTCTGTTAGGGAATTTTGATGATTGGGATAGGGCCAGGAAACACTAAAGTTTGCTTAGGTAAGTATTTTGGAGATGTTTCAGTTACAAAATCTTTTCAAAAACAGAGTCCAATCTTTTTGACACTCTATCACTTGAATGTGTTCCACAGAGCATGTTTATCTCATCAATCACAGAGAGCCCAATACCCTTTTCATACATGATCTTTTCAATACAATGAAAATTTTAAAACATTTTTCCTTTTGCTTTCTGAAGCTTTGAAGAACTGTTTTTCTTACCTTTGGAGCAGGTATCAAAATAGATCTTATTCCTCCTGCATTCAAAGTGGCTTTGCAAATCAAGAGGAATTTAATACATGCCCATCTGTTCTCCACCATTAAAAATCTTGAAGTGAATTAGGGATTTCTCAGACCTGCTGTGGAGCCGGGCTGTGAGTTTTACTCCTCTGTGTGTTTGCAGTTGCTAAGCAATAATCCCAAAGGTTGCTATGTCTTTCCACGATCAGAATTGCTGTAGGTTGTCTTTTGGCTTTGGCACAGCCCAACAGACTCTTCTGTACTGAACTTAGATCATTGCATCACACAACTGAAAATAAAATCCAAAAAGGGACTATGAATAGCAACAGACAACATTAAGGGCACAAGTAGAGAATATGCAGGTGCCCAGTGACAGGTTTACCTTCAGATTCGAGGTTCATGGAGTCCAGAACTGTCACAAGTCCATTACCAGCTGACAGGAGGACTGTGTTAACCAGATGTGAGAGTCTGACACATAAAAAGAAATTAATTACAAGCTCAATTTAAACATTTTCAGGCTTTCTTTCTTGTGAAGAACTGTGTTGCTTTGAGGCAGCCTTGCAGGAAAGGCACACACAGCACTAAATAGGGGGGAGTGCACAGTGCCATTTTGTTAGACTGCTTTTAAACCTGAATCTAAAGGAATTTGATGAACCTCCTTTCATAATTTTCCCTATATTCTTTGAAGAATAATATGCAACACAGGGAAAGGAGAAGGGAAAAGACAAACACATCTACAAGAGCCATCCTGCACTCATTTACCCTAATGCAAATCAGGTGCCTCTCCAGCGATTTCCTTGGGTTAGGCAGGACTTCCAGCTGAGAAATTTATGGCATTTTCTGCCAGGAGACAAGGTTTCTCTAATACTGGGTTTAATTTGAATTTTGTGCTGGAAGTGGCATAATCTTTGGATTTCCTACCTGCAGGAAAACTGAGCTGTGAATTTACCTACAGTATTTGTCATTGGAACAGCTGCACAGTACCCTGCCCCCTAGGACAGTATTAGTCTCCTTTTCATGGGACAACCTGTAAGAAACCCTGAAACAGAGGAGGTCAACTTTCACGTGAAAAATACGCTGTGATAAATTACCATTTCTTTGCTATTTATTTGGAAAAACGTATCAGAAGGAAATGCAGTGCATTTCCAAGACATGTTGAAGTCTAGCATCAATTATGTTAACAAAATGAAGCAGAAAATTAGTGCACAGGACTAATTTAAAATGAGGCTTTAAACTGGATTATGCACTTTTTTCCTCAAAGCAGGTTGCACATGATTAATTCCTGTTATCTCTTCTCCCAGGTGTGCTTGGTTTTCCCCCTTTGCAATTCAGAATTCTGTTGCTATTATGATTAACTTACAAAACTTTTTCAATATGAAACATAAATTGAAAAGCTACTCTCCCTTTCCTAAAAGTGATTTTTTTTTCCAACCCTCAAACTAGAGTATACAAATAGAACTTGGAAGGAGGGATCAAAATGGCTCTATTTCTGTTTTTCTGGAAGTGGAATCCCGTGGGTTAAGCAAACCTTTAATTGTACCCTATTTAACTTGGCTGTTATCCCTTAATGTTTTTGCTAAGCAAAGTGTATCTTTTTATTATGCCATCAAATACTTGCACTGTTGACAAAATAATGGGCTGAATATGTCATCACAGATGTTTTGCTGGAATTGCCTCTTCTATCTTTTTTTGTTTTTCTGTGTAAGATACATTTTGGGAGCACTCTGATGTCTTTTGCAGCCAAGATTATGCAATAAAAGCCCTAACATGTAGTAATAACAAGTTGTGTTAGCCAGAGAAATGTTTGGAGTGTATTAAATAGTCAGTTTTGGAAATGTGTATAAAACCAGCTCATGTACAGCTCCACATCCTTTAAATGCTACACTGGGCTGAAGCTGCAGGTGGTGACCACACAGGAAAGAATAAGACCACAGGCTTCCAGTCTCCTTTTTGTACCAACCCTGATGCTGCGACCACAACCTGCCCTCTAATTGCTCTTTTCAATCCCAATACATCTGCCTTTTAGCTTCCTCCTCCACATTTAAATTCTGCTGCTAAAAGACACTGCACATGTAAATTATACCTTTCTAAGGGCTGGAGAACCATCCCAATCTGTGATTACTGCAGTTAAAAACTGATATGTTGGACTTACAGCTGACTGTAGATAGCAACTCTGTTATTTACTTGTGGTAAATGTTTTTTATAAGTGTTTGCTGTTCAAACATCTGGAAGAGCTACAGGGTATATAAAAATTACACAAAGGCAATTTTGGAAGTTGGTGTAAATAATCATTTCTCGATAGTAATCCCTGCATGACTTGATCAAAATCCAAAATGAAAGGCCAGTCCCAGGTGAGGGAACTGCTACAACACTCCAGGAACTTCAGTCATCCATCCTCTGTACCAGTGCAGAAGTATCTGAAGGTGAGCTACGTGCCTTGAAGCAGCCCTATATTTGCAGGAATGAAACTAAACAACCTCAAATTATACTTTGGAGAAAGGTGAACAGTCATATGCCAGAAAAGGAGAAACTTTCCCATCCTCAAATGGAACTCCTGCCTCTGCTGAGAATCATGGCAAAAACTTGACAGCATCATGGTCTCATGTCTGGCTGCCACCCCAACATGCAGTGTAGTTATTTAATTTAAAAGGGGTCTGGAAGGCATTTTCTTGACCTCTTTGCCATAAATCAGTGTGCTGCAAGCACACTATCCATAAATACTGTCTTTCAAAACAACAACATTTTGGCTGTAAAATGCAGGACAAGGGCTCTTCATTTACCAATGGTTTTTGCTTATTCTCCCTATGTGCTCAGATCCTTCTGGGGAGTCTTTTGGATGTGCAGCCCACCCTATAAACTCATTTCAGTGCACTTCAGGGAGCCTGTCCTCAGTCCCTATTCTCCATCCCTGTCCTCCATCCTCGCCTGTCCACCAGGAGGCAAAATGCTTCATTAGAGATCCTGACTTCTCCACTGCAGCAAAGCCAAGCTCCAGGAGCCTCCCTGATCATTATTTTAACTGGGGAATAACCTTAAGAGCGACCATGTGGCTCCTCTAGCTCTTAAATTTACAGGGGCAAAGTGCAGTCAGCGTGAGGAGCAGACCACAGGCATATCAGCCATGTGCTTAAGGGGAATCTATGGGTTAATATACAGTCCTGACAAAGAATTTGCTCAGTTTAATATTTAGAACAGCTTCTCGTTATCATTGTGACGGTGTCATTTGACGATCAAGACAATTCTTGACCCCAGTTACCTCCTTCCCATGATTTTGGTGGATTCTTGATGCAAATAACCTCCTTCCCATGAATTTGGTAGCACCAGGCTGAAACTGCAAGGCAAATGAAGTTTAACAGCACTTGACCCTTTGCCTCAGACCCCAAACCGCTGAGCAGTTCTGCATCTGCGGATGTCTGAGTGCCTAAAATGTCTCATGTACTCATCAGACTAATTTTTTGGTGTTTGGGCTTGTGCATTGATGTATAAAGAGGTGTTTTGTGCTATTTTCATTATGGAAAGAGTTACTATTGCTACCACAGCTAAGGAAAAGCTGCATTATTTGAGCACTAATGCCAGCTTTCACCAGTGGTGCCAAGCCTGCTCTCACGGATCCCAGTGGGATGGGACTCCACAAACCATCACTGGTCAGGAGGCACATTTAGGGTTCCCAGCTGACACACATTCATAAAAGCCACCTCTGGGGCTTAGAGAAGGGAGGGGTGATGCCGGGACCCCCTACTCCATTGCCATTCCCTCAGGAACCAGGGGTGGATGCCAGGACCCCCCAGCTCCCTCAGGGAGCAGGGGTGCCATATTGGGACCCACCTCATGCCCCTCGGGACCAGGGATGGATGCCGGGACCTCCAGCCCGTTCAGGAACCGGCGGTGCGATGCCGGGCCCCCCCCCCCCCGCCGTGCCCTCAGGGACCCGAGGGGGCGATACCGGAACCCCACCTCAGGAGCCGCCGGCGCCGCGGGAGTTAAAGCGGCGCGGCCGCCAGGGGGCGGCGCCGCGCGCGCGCTGACAGCCGGCGCGTGCGCGCTGGCGCCTCATTGTGCCCG
>VYXB01009795.1:247132-343573 GCA_013397135.1 Pachyramphus minor | reverse complement strand
ATGGAGTGACGGCCCCCGCCGGACGGCCGGACGGGGGGGCCCCGCTGCGCCTCGATGGCTCTGGTCACGGTGCAGCGCTCGCCTACCCCCAGCGCCACCTCCAGCCCCTGCGCCTCGGTGAGTCCCCGGCGGGCGCTGAGGGGGCAGCGCGGCGCTCGGCGGCCGTTGGGGTCCGGCGCGCGGCGTTGCGCATGCGCTCCCCACCCCCCGACAGCTCCCCTCAGTCGCCCCCCGGTGCCGGCGGGGTCCGGGCCCCGGGCCGGGGGCGAGGGAGGGCTGCGGTCCGCCGGGAATGGGGGTCACACACCGTGCGCTGTGGCCTGGTGACAACCCAGGGGACGGGCGGGGGGTCCCGTTGCCCCTCATCAGGCCCCTCTTGGGGCAGCGCAGTTCCCTACCGGCCCTCGAGGCACCGCGGGGTCCCGGTCAGACCCAGCCCCGCTGTGAAGGATGGGGCAGCGCGGGGGCTATTTCTGTAAATCCGCCTGGTTTAGTCCATGCTCATTGTGTGCGGTGGGAGAGGCGGGAAGCGTGTGTGGAAGAGACCTGACATGGTTGGGGCTCCGGCCGTGCTCAGCTGATCTCATCTGACAGCACCTCTGGGTATCCCCAGCGCCCTGCCTTGGCCAACACATCAGGGTGTTTTCCTGCCCCTTCTTCCGAGTGCTGAATATAATTTTCACGTGTCAAGCCCAGGACAGGCACAGAACGGCAGATTCCAAATCCCCGGGTGAGATGTGCAGCAGGACAGATGTTCCCATCGCTGCCCTGGGTCAGGCAGGCGGCTCTGGAGGCTTCTGGCTTTCCATGCTCTTTAAACTTGGGATAGACTGTTGTTTTAGTACTTCTGTATTGTAAAATCCTGATTATTAACCCCTTAAGCTGCTGCCAACCCTGTTTCCAGTGTAACCAAGGACGAGAATGAAAATAGCTTGCTTTCAATTCTGTACGCTCAGTTCTAAGTTAGCTTTTATCCTTAAAAAACCTCATGCATTATCACATTGGCGTTATGTCTGGTTTGCAAATGTTTGGAGGGAGAGAAGAGTTGAAATCCCAGTTGCTTCCATCATGGAGGGGGGGAATGAAAAAGCCAAGTACTCTGAAAATATTTCTTGTTGTGTTAGGTAACCTCTTCAGAAACTAGATCAGCTACTTGACAAGTCCTGCCTGCCCTGACAGCATTTTAGCTGTCAGAACACTTACTTTTTTTCCCCCCCCTTTTCATTCCCATGCCTCTCCTAAGGTATGTTTATTTAGCAACACAGATTAATTTCGCTTATATTTCTCTGCTATAAATATTAATGTCCTGCCTTACCCAGAGATTGCTTCTCCCTTTGACTTCTTTACACTTTCCACTATTCCTTTTCCCATACAATTATTGCATTTAAGATGCCTTGTGAGAACAGATAGAGCTCTCTTGGCATCTTCCTTCTTTCTCCCACTTGGATGCATAACCCCTCCCTTTCTTAAATATTTTATATATATATGAACAATTAGTTGTGTTCTCTAAAGCTTTTCCATCTGGAACAGCCAGGCTGTTTCCCAACCAATTAAATTAAATTGAAGCTGCACTGATTTTTGGACACTACTTAGTTTTTAAATATAAAAACAACTCCCTGTGGAGCCTGATAAACCCAGAGGGTGCAGCTTTCAGTGTATGTATCTATATTCTCTTCCTTCCATCCCATAGTACAGAGTGTATTCTGAGCCAGCAGGGTTTGTACAGCCTTGATGTCCTATCCAAAAATAAGTGTGTGGCGTGTTCCTGGCCTGGTTTTGGTTCTCATAATTACTTCTACTTTCTCACACTTCTCTTGCAGTGTAAAGTGCAAATGATTTTCATCACATTCTGCCCTTAACTGCTGTTGTTTGGGCACTTCTGCGTTTCCTGTTGCAGCTTCCTAACCACACTTCAGGGGTTTGGCTGCCCTTTTAGCCTCTTGTTAGATAGCTGAGCTTGTTCCTCCATCCTTCCGCCAGGGCTTTGCTGAGCTCGTGTGTGTTCCTCCTCTGCCACGAACTTCTTGTTTCTTACTCTAAAACTTTTGGTATCATTTCAGAGGCCGTTCCCTCCTCGCCTGCTGAGGGCTTGTGAACAAGGGCAGATACCTTTTTAGTCCTTAAGAGAGCTTTGGGCCTGCCACACTTGCTGTTGTGATGGATCCTTGTCACCTTCAGCAGGAGGACATGATTCTTAATGGAAATTGCTTCAACCATTCTGTTGTAAACTGATAGTATCTTCCTTCTATACAGACCAGGAACTATCTCCAAGTTCCTGCTGTAAAAGAAAGCTCATCTTGCTGAGTAATTCGTATGAGTAGTGTAAGGGTCTGTCCTGCAGTGTGGAACACGCTGCTGTTGAGCAAAGATTTTCTGGTGACTGCTGGAACTTTGCTGTTCCAGCTTGTGGGCAAGGGAGAAGCGTGTTGGTGTGCAAGCATATGGCTCTGTCTAATTCTGTTTCCAGGTCACTAAGAATTTTGAGGACAGAAATGGATTCTCGTTAAAACTGCTCAGTGTCTTTTTACTTTAGAGATTAACTTCTCAGACAAGGAGAAACGGTGAAATTGGTGTCCTCAGACTGAATTTTTTGCATGAAGTATGCCCTATAAACTGTTATAATTGGTTCTTGTGGATTCGGGGGAATAGCTGATCTCAATCACTCTGAAATTGGATGGCTTTTATTTATAGGTTTTTATCTTGTTCTCATTGCCATAGAGCATCTCATGAGCATTCATTTCAGGGTAGTTCATGCAAAGTGTTGATTATACATTTACAGCCCTCTGGTTGCTTGATGACTTGTAAAATTCCTTTAATTGTCAGTCCAGACTTTTGCTGTTTGTTTTGGCCTTTGGTTATGCAGTCACTCTTGAGAAATGAGGCTGCAATCTTCACTTCTTACAGCAGAGCAGTTGCCTTCTGACATGCCCTGTTGGCAGAAAGTGGTCCAAGGCAGGGCTGTGCTTCAGTAAAATGTAAAGGTACCACGAGCCAGACAGGGGCTCCCTTGGTGCTAATGCTGATGCACTGTTTTTCAAGGCCGTTGTTGACTAATAAATCTGTATCAGAAAATAATCTACTGAAACTTGCTCTTTTATATTATTTGTATGCACGGTTCAAAAAAAAAAAAATATCTGTAGTTTCATTAAGGTGCAGTTTTCTTTTTGTCTCTTATATCGCTTTCCTGAGAAGTGAAGAAGCTGGGCAGGCAATCTGGCCCTGGCTGCTCTCACAGTTCACTTGCCTTCCCTACCCTCAGGGAGACAATATGCTTTTATTGGAAGGGACCGACTGACCCAAAAAGAGAGGAGATGCTGTACATGTATTGTTCTAAAATGCACAGTTTTGGAAAAAAAAAATATGCTAAAGCAAATGAAAACCTAAGCCACTGAACTTCCCTTCCTTAATCCCAGGAGAACAACTTGAGCAGGAAGCAGAGCCCTGCAAATGTGTTGGGGAGTCTCTGTCATGTTGTGCTTGGGAGCTCCTTGCTGGTTTCCCACTTATTTGTGGGGAAGCTAAATATAACATTTCTCTACCCCTGGTCCTGTAATTGCTGTTAAACAATGTGGTAACTGTGAGTTTACTTAATCACTGGTAAGTCCAGTTTATCTCATGTAGAATTATTTTTTTCTTTTCTCTCTTTTTTTTTTTTAATTAATTTAAAAAACCTGAGCGTGATAGCTGCTGAATTTATAGGGTTATGGAGAGCTGATTTTTGGAGGGGACTACAATGTAGCTGAGAGATCAGAAGCTTCTTATGAAACACTTAGTAGACTTACGAATACCTGATATTTCAAGATGCTATCATCTGGTTTTTGTTGGTTTTCCTCAGCTGATGTTTTCCAGGTATAACCAGAGCTCATTCTGGAAACTGAAGTTTTTGGAGGCAGTGGCCCAGAAGTCTGAGCTGATTCCTGCTTAAGGCAAACCTTGTGCTGTACAGGTACCTCAATTTCCTGTGGTGCCAGCTGTCACCATTTGGGAGATACAACTGCTCCATCGAGGTGACCTGTTACTTCCTCCCTGTCTTTCAAACTTCTGTTGAAAGTTCTGCATGAAATGCAGATCCCTACAAGAGCCTGGTCAGTGTGTATACAACACTGTGTACAACAGATCTTGCAGGGAAGGACAGGTCTTTTGTCACAGTTTGACCATCAAGCTGCTTTAAGAACAGGAGGATCTCACCACACATGAATCCATTTACACACCCAAAAGTTATCTGTGCTGCTGCAGAGAAACCTTCATCTTCTAACAACACAGCATCAAGCCCAGCAAGAGGTGGAGGTCTTCTGATTCCCTCATAGAACTTTCAACAGAGAGAAACATTCTTAAAACTTGCAGCGTATAAGAAAAAAGTCTTTACCTTTCTTTTTAAGGAATCTGACTGTCTTTCTGTAGCACATCTCAATGATAGGCTTGATTTATATTTTTTCTTATTTCTTGCTGGAACAGCCTAAGGTTTCTTTACAGAGTTGGCATTTACTCCTCCCATGTTCTTCCCCTTCTTTTTGTTTCGTTCCTGAGGTGTTGCTTTACCAGTTGTCAGTTCTGGAGTATTTGTGTCTTGACCAGTGAAGTCCAGCCCACAGAAGCTCTGGTAGTTGACCTAGAGACTGAAGCCTACTTTTCTTGGGATAAGAATTCAGACTTCTTGTAGTACTGTGTCAGGGTTGGCCTAAAATGGCCATTTTTAGGTTGAGAGGGAAATTTTGTCTTTTTACTTATTTCACCCTTTTTTAAATCCACTGACTATGATGCACCTGCTGCATTTTAGATAAAAAACTCTACAGCTCAGTTGTATCTTTGGAACTATGAACTTATATTGAAACAATCTGAATGCAATACACAGTTAAGTTCTGACCTCTTGAGTTCCAGCAGCACATAAATTCTTGTGTTTTGAAAAGGAGCTTGTAATTTGAAAATGAAAATAACCTGTGATGCTGTAATGAATCATTTTCTGACCAGTATTGATTCTTGCTGTTTAAGAAATGAAAGTAAGTTGAAAAAGGCAGGATACAGTAGCATCTACAGTTATTTTGGGAGCCAATGACACATTTATTTGAGTGGAAAATGCTATTTTGAGTGGAGACTACCATTCACAAAGCAGTCTGCTGGAAGTATTTTAGTGTAAGAGGGCTGCCCTCATGCAGGGATAATGCCTGAGGATTTCCAGCTACTGGAAAAAATTCTGAAGTATCTATAGCTGCAACTCTGCTGTCTTGGGCAAAAAAAAAAATAGCCTTTGGGCAGCTTAGCTCAGTGAAGCTGCTCCCTGATCACAGGCTGCAGCTCAAGGTTTCATTCTTCAGTCACAACAAACCACATCCTCCCAGGAGCAGCTGGAGCGAGAGAGGGCTGTTCACAGGCTCCTGGGAACACCTGCGCACTGGGAACAGGAACACTGGGAGCTCCTGCCATCCCTGCACCAATGTACTGGATGGGAAGACTTCAAAAATGCCCTTGTCCTTTTAGAGTTCAACTGACATAAAGCTTTTGCTGTCTTCATGTCTGACTCTTGCTGGTGCCAAAAGCAAGAAGTATGAACTGAGCTGCTGGTTTGCGAGCGATGCTTCATTCCTAAGGACTGGCCTTGCAACATGAGAGCACTGGGCTGGTCAGCTGCCTGCTCCCAGTGTTCCAGTTGTTCCAGTGTTCCAGTTGTTTAGTTCAGCCTGTGAATTTAAGAAATCTCCTGTCTGTGCCATTGATTTGCCTGAGCATTCTTTTAGTTTGATTATTAGTGACAGTGAAGCTCATATCTTCTGTATAAAAGGGGAATCTTGGAAGCAGGAGCAGAAAGAGCTGATATCTGTTGGAAGTAGTGATTTAAACAAGGCAGACAGTGTTTCTTTCCTTTTGGCTGGAAGCTCTTCCTCCAGAGTGCTCTGTTTAAAGGGATAAAAAAATTAAGAAGGCCAAAAGCCATTTTTGCATTTCTGAGTTGGGCTGTATAAATTGATTAAATTGCTGTCAACCACCTGCAAAATGTCTTATCGCAATACTCCAGTACTGCAGTGTGTGTGTGTTCCCATGTTTTAGTCAGCATTTGGGCAGGCCCCTGTATGGCCAGGTTTGAATGTGTCAGTAGCTTTTTGCCCAAACAGAAAGACTATGAATATGCATCTTATCAGCGTTGCTCACTGCAGGCTGATCTCCTCTGGAAGGCAGAGGACGTGGCTGTAAGATGAGTCACACAGTTAAACTGCTCCTTGCTCCCATGGTGAGACGCACCCTCACTGAGCACCCAGCGCTGGCACTGCCCTGTGAACTCCTTATGGCCCCGTGCAGTGGAACCGCCCGTGGCACTCAATGTGTTTGGCTTGTGGCTGCTCCCTCCTTTTGGCTGCACTGGTGCTCTTCCTTCTCCCAAGGAACTCCTCAGCCAAGGCTTCACAGCAGTGATGGAGTTGCTGCATCCACGTGGGCTGTTCCAGGGTGGTTAGTGGGGAACCTGAGGCCATAGTGTAAACTACTTGTATTGAGGTAATCAAAGACATTAGATTATTTCATCTGACCTATTTGGAAAGAACTCTTTTATCACAGATCACGCTGTCCCTGGACTAAGCTTGTACCAGAGCTCAGCAGGTGGCTGGGATGCTCGAGCTTTTCACTGCCCTGCAAGTAGAGCACTGAAGGAGACCTTGGAGAAGTCCGGAGATGATGTCTCAGGAGTTCATCTTCAACTTCTAACTGGATTAAATATCTGAGAAGTGGATTTTAATGTGGAAAGCCGGTCCTGTCACAGGGGACTGTGCCTGTCCTATTACTCTCACTTGCTGCTATTGTGTCCCTTCTGTTTTGATGTACAGATCTATCATATTTAAAACTGCAGCAAGAACTTTTAAGACTTGTTCAACTGGCTTGGTTTAGCTTCAGTGTCTGACATCTGAGAAACGTGTATATTAGGATTCTTCAGGAAAAAACCAAAATGTGTTAGGCTTTTCATCTCTCAGCCTTTAGTGGTGATGAGAGGGAGGGATAAGGCATTTGTCTTGCATGTGTAAAACATTTTGCTTTCCAAAGGAGAGCTTTGTTGGTAGTTTGAGGTCATCTGAGTCTTCTGAGTGATGCAGGACCAACTCTTTGGCTCAGTCCATCTGAAGATGGAGTTTCCCATGGATCTCTGAAGCTACTGAAAGAACTGCAGAGAGTCAGCAGATGTCTGTGAGCTTCTTGTGTGGTAGCAGGTATCCTTTTGAGCCTGCTGTTCCCTTGCAGCAGTCCTGAGTTCTGGAGCACCTTCTGTAGGAAACAGGGTGTCACACTGAAAATTTAGCTCATGAGTAGCTGTGGGGCAGGCAGGGAAATGACTCAGCTCTCTGACCTACAGACAGGAGCTAAACCTAGTTACAAGAGGAAATGCTAGGTGACGAGATAAAGGTGTTTCTGGAATAAGGATTGATTCTTTTTTTGTTGTTCTTTGTTTCTGTTGTTGTCGTTTTGGTTTTGTTTTCCTTTCCACAGTCCTCCTCAACAGTTTAAAATAGTTTAAAGACAAACAGCTCTGGGCATGTTCTTCAGAGGTGCTGTAACCACAGTATTTAAATACAGTGCTTCAAAATGTGGTATGGAACAGCTTATATTGTCTTCCTGAGTGAAGTGCAAACCTTGAAATGACAGCCCTCCCCTTTGCCCTTTAACATTGCAGAATGGTTGACAAAGATTTAATTCACTTTCTGAACAAATATTTTTCTTATGTAACATCTAGTGAGTTCCTTACTGGGAGTTTCCTCTGTTTTTGTTTTCAGCTGAGTTGTGCTTATGTGGGAGAGCAAGCTTGTGACTTCAAAAAGTGAAGTGAAACGGGACAACTTAGACTTTTTTGTGCGTTGTGGCATTTCTTCCTCCTTGGTAGTATTTTGGTTCTGCAGCAGTTAATAGAATGTGTAAGCCTGAATTCCAGCTCTTAATGAATCTTCAGACAGCAACTACCCCTGTAGTGTGGGTCGACTCCAATTCTGCATGAACTTGTCAGGACAACTGCACGTGGGAATCAAATATTAATATCTTTTGTCTTGCTTTTTCTGTCCACCCGCCATTGTGACCCTGAGCACTTGGTTGTGTCACTGCCTCAGGGGTGTCCTGGGCATGAATTGTCCTGTGCAGCTTCTCTCTGCTTCTGAATCTCAAATAAAGGAGTGTCAGGGAAAACCAATATGAACAGAGCATATTTCCAAATGCCTTCCCAAAAGCTGGGCACAGTTACATAAACTTTAAGGCAAGGGAGGCATTACTAGATAACGTTTATAGTATGACTGGAATAGAGTTTGCATAGTCTCAGTGGGTGAAATGAATACTTTTCACAAACATTTTACAGATCCCTGATCTCAACTTGTGCTTCATGCTGCAAAGATAAGAACTGTGCCACAGGCTTCTGCAACCCACACTTCTGGTCTTTGAAGTAGAATTTTTTTTTTTCTTTTACACATACACCAGAAACTGCTCTTGTCAGGAGGAAGCTCTGTTTAACTTAGATCTGTTCTTGTTGACTGTGGATGGCTGAGATGGTTATTTTGGGGCAGTTTCTGTCTGGTTCTCTTATGAGTGAGAAAGTTCAGAATTGACTTTGCCTTGAGGAAGAGGGAAAACTTTGACAACTTTTTTTAGTATTTGAGGAGAAGATGGCATGAGCCAAAATAAATTTTGGAGCTTGACTACTTGTTCACATCTTGATCCTAAACTTGAGAAGTGCCTCATTTAAGAAGTAAAGTATTAGAAAAACCAACAAAACCAAAACTAAACAACCCCCTCCCTAGAAACATCCCTGCAAAACCTCGAAACAAAACCCAAACCAAAACTACTCAGCTTGTTTAGAGTTTAAACTTGCAAGTTTGGTTTAGGACAGATGAGCAGAGAACACCTCGCGCTGAAGGGAGGACGTGCAGAGACAGCTTGAGGTGAGAAGTGCTCTGTATGTGTCAGAATTTCATGTCCTCGCTGTGACAAAGGACATCCTGGACACAGAAGCTTCGCTGTGGTGGTGAACATTCTCTGCTCGTGCTGTGGGAAATGCTGAGGAACCCTGAAGCAGTGAGGGACATCAGCAGGGCATTAGTGAGGAGCCATTCCTGGGGGCAGATGGGGAGCGGTTTCGCAGCCGAGCGTTGGTAGCGGCGCTTTGGCTGAGGCGCAGCCTCGCGCTGCGTGGCTTGGCGTGGGTTCAGTGCCCGCTGTGCAAAACGTGAGAACTTCCTGCTGTGATAAGGAACCAACAGCTCTTCCAGCAGGTGCAGCCTTTAGCTGCAGCCCTGAAGATGTCACGGAAATGTTTGCTGTCGTGGGCCTTTGATATTGTCAGACCCAAACTGAGGAGTTACTCGTGACAGAGTAGTGGAACAGGCCTGAGTCTGGCCTGAACATTTCAGAAGGCACAGCTTTGCCTCCTGCCTTGCACTGCTGTGATACGAGAATTAGGAGGGGAAGCTGTGTTCAAGAATCTCTAATCCATGATTGTGGCTCTGACTGAAATGGAATAATCTTATTTTAAAGGGTACTCTAAAGCACTAAAGCTTTATAAATATTAATTTTGTTCATTTGTTTCCTAATAAAAGGCTTTTATTCATGAAATCGCTATTTATTTATTAACCTGACAAACTAATAGCAAGCTCTCTTCTTTCAGTGTATGCATGTGCCATATCACAATTCTGCTTGTCACCATAATAAGAACTTCATTCATCTGCCTTAAAATGTCATTGATAACAACCTGGCAGTGGCCCAGCTTGGAGCAAGTTAACTACAAAAGGCTGCATTGTAAACCTTTCTGAGAGTACATGCTACATTAAGTCTAAAATTTAAAAAAAAAGAGAGAGAGAGAAATGTGCAGGCTGGTCCGAGCTGCACAAAACTGCCAAAGAGGTTCAAGCCTCTGAAAAAAAAATTGAGCTCTCTGTAGAGGAGTTCTGGCTGCAAATGGGATGGTTTGGAATGAAGGATGCATTCTGCTCACTCTAAAACCTTTGAGGTGCACTGAACTTATAAACCTCATCTTAAAATGAGAGGGAATGTCTTGCTGAACCACAAGCAGCTAAATGAGAGCTTGTACATGTGGGGATCTTGTTATTTCCTTTAGTCTCTCCTTTCTTCGACCGGCTGCCCGGGATAAAAACTACAGTCTGAAAATAGTCACTGGCCTCTGGGAGTTAACTGCTGGAACACTGTGAGAGAGTTTGTCTCAGTTATAAAAACCTTCCCTGACCCCAGCTGCAGCCTGTGCACCAAAAGTAATTATCCACCCCTAGGGTCACAGTGCTGGGAGGGTCTGTCTCACTGAGGTTCAAGTGCCTGGTGTTTGTGCCAGTTCCTCTATAGGTACCTCAGCTGCTCATTGCTCTGTAACCTGCATATGGGCCTTCACATTCATGGAGATTTAGGGCTTCTTGCCTTTGACTCTCCTGTTCTTAAAACTATTATGAGTGCAACTTGTAGCCTGGGTGAGGGTGAACTGAACTGCTCACCCAACAGAGGCAGAGTTTGTGAACTTTATGGAGGAAGCTCCTGGGGAATCTCCCCGTGTTGCACATGAGGGCTGTGGGTTTTGGTACAGCCCCTGACTAACCCAGCCAGCCTCACTGAACAATTTAACAGCTGAGCAGAACGAGGAGCTTTAAGGCATCTTTGTCCAAGGTCTTCTGGGAGCACTGTAAGCATGCAGCAAAATACTGCGGTTGGTTCTCAGATGGAAAAGGCTCCGATGGTGTGGGGAAGAGCTTGCTCACAACTGACGGGTGTATGGTCTGATTTCTTAACTGGAATAGGGAGTCTTTACCAAAAAAAAAAAACAACAAACCAAACAAACCTGCAATTTCATGCTGCTTCACTTGTGTGGTTTTTGTTTTGTCTCTTTCTTAAGTATAGTGTATGGACAGCGCCATGGGTTAGGGAACACTTCAGCTTCATCTTCAGAGACTTTTCGTATGTAGCCTTCTGCTGAAGTCAATGGGTGTGGAGGTAAGCAGTGCCGAGTGCTTTCTGACAACATCACTGCCACCCACTCTGCAGCCTGATGCACACAGCACTCCTTGTATTTCAGCATTGTTTTTCTCCAAAAAAGTCGCATGCGGTTGCACAATGAAGACACTGCTTATTTGTGTAATGCAAATCTGTCCCTGCTTGTTGGTACAAAGTGCAAGCAGAGAGCATCAAAGTGTTGGAGACCTCACAGATCCTGCATGAACACTTGCCACTGAACCTCAGTGACATCCTGCATTATGTCAGAATAAAAGATGACATCACAGTTGGTCTGTGAGTGAATGGGATTTGAACTCAGGGCTGAATGTTGCTGCCTGAACTGTTTGTGCTACTGATGCTCAGCATCCTTTGCCCTGCTATTATTTGTTTGTTTGTGTATTTTTACAACTGCTGAATTTAGTCTCTCAAAGGTTAATTATTTTATCAGGAGGCAGTCAGAATCAGCAAGAGTTTCCTGTTTCCATGTCTTTCTGTTGATTTCCTTTTTTGTTGAAACACAACTTTCTCTGTTGAAATACAACTCAGTTGCTGCACTCTTGAGTTTCCATCTAGTGATTTCAAGTGGAGGGAAGGGGAACTGTCTGAAATAACCTGATATTCTCTCAGAGATATCGACAGTGGGGTCTGGTGGCTAAATTGTTATGATAAGACACAAATTCTTTAGCTGATGCTGTTGAAATCTGCTGACTTTTTTGTGCTCCTAATAGAAGGCTTTAAAATATCCAGCTGCAGACTGATCCTCTCCAAGCATGTGACACTGACATCAGTCCTAGAAGTGAGGCATTGAACTGCCTCCAAAAATGAGCTCATCGGGTAATATTCAATGCACTGATTTAGCAAAATATTGGTTAATTTGATGACATGGTCACCTGTACACACTGTTTGAAAGATGGGAATTCGTTCCAAATTTAGTTGCTGTGTTGTTCCAGATACCGATGTTATAAAAATCTTCTTGATCAGATGCTGTGCTCCCACTGATTGCTGGGAGCTGGGCTTGGCAGAGCCTATCTCTAATTGCCACTAATTTGCTCCAAGACTTGCCAGTTTCTTGGCTTTTCTCCTCCCTGCACCCCTCCCAATAAGCTGTAGGGAACAAGAGTGGGATTCTGTCTTAAGTCATCCCTCTACAGCCACTCGTAAAACTCCCTTGATTTTCTTACGGCTCTCTTGACTTTTTTAAATGGCTGTGTTAAAACAGGACCGTGTCCTTTCCCAGGAGTTTGGGTAGTGGTCCATCTTCAGCCTCACCCACCATCCAAAGCAGAGGGACCAATCTGAAATTAAACCCTGGCAGAAGGGCCCTGGAGGCTTCCTCCACTGGTGTAACTTGTGGTCAGCAGTAACTGCAGCCTTCCTGTAACAGCCCACACAAAGAGCATGGATTTGGGCAGCACAGGAGTGATGCTGACCCCAAATAAACATACTTGCCTATTATTTTGTAAACTTGAAGAAATTCTTTATTTACCCTTAGTTACAGTAGGAGTATGTCCTAGATGCTGCTGTCTGAGCACCTCAATATATGTCTGATTATTTATTTGAAACATGGGCATAAGAGAAACAGTGTGTTAGAAGAAAGGCTTATGTGAATTTGTGCAGGAACAGTTTTGTCTCCCTCCCCCTGCCCAGGATTTTCTGCACATTACTGCACATTTCAGGATTGTTAGTTTTGGATGCTGTTTCCTGCTGAATACAAGTCTTTATGAAGCTGCCCATAGTGTTACTCTTTTCTTTCAAGAAACACTGCTGCTGACTTAAGACAGAGGAAGATGCTGTGTCTTACAGGGCTGTAACAATGTCTGCATTTGCAAGCTGTTGTGCAACTGAAGAATTACATTGTGCAAAACAGAGTGGAAAAACTGCTGCTGAAGTGCACAGGAAGTTGAGGTGATTAGAAGCCCTGTGTTTAGAGCAAGAAGAGAAGCGGGGTTTGAAGAACAAAATAGGAAAACTCTGGTCCTGCAAGAGTAAATGATCCCTTAGAGCAGCCAAGGAGGCTGGTTGGTGTGAACTCTGTGCAAAGTTCAGTGGAGAGTGTGCTCCAGTGTCCCAGGCAATGCTGCTTCTTCCTCCTTCTTGTTTACAAGAATCTGGCATGATTTCAGAATAAACTTCTGAAACATCCTTGGTGGGGCGGAGGATTGGGATGACAAAATACCTCTTTGCCTGTAGAAAGTTACTGCTACAGCAGTAACTGTTCAAATTGACTGAATGGCTGCTGCCTGGTTTTGGTTAATGTCAGGAATTGTGCTGGTGGGAAGCAAATCCCAGGGTGGGAATGTGCAGTCCCCATGGTGCCTCAGCAGTTCATAGCGTTCTTCAGATGCTGCCTCTGCAAAAGGAGGGAATAAACTTCCTCTTTTCCCAGTAAAATGCCTGTGGTTCACACATCACAGAGGTGGTTTGGGCCATCTTTATTTAACAGTAACAGGAGTTGTGCAGAAAACATGTAGGGCCTGGAAATGGAGAGCTGAGCCCCATCTATGCTCTGCTGTTGGAGGGCGGGAGGAGGTGGGGAAAGATGGAAAAGGGGAAAACAGCTTTGCCTGAGCCTGTTTTGATACTGAAGAGCTCTTTGCAGTGATTTGAGAAGGGGGTGGGGAGCAAACCAGATGCTCTTAGGAAGTTCATACCATTGTTAATAATGTAATTCACAGATGGTGGTGAAGGCCTTGAAGAGGCTTTCATGCAGTACTTACGCTCTGTAACAGATCATCACATAAGGGCTCACAAATAGAGATGACTTAATCCCAAGGATGAGTCTACAGTGATCTGTTTGATGGTGGCTCCGCAGATCACTGCAACCTTTTTAAACAGTTAAGAGCCTTCAGGATCTCTGAATGTTGAGCACTAGAACTGGACCAATCCCTAATTAAATTGTCGGGATAAAATGTTAGCATAGCTTTGAGGCTTTTCCCATGAAAGTAGCTCTCATGAAATTTGAAAAAAACCCCACCAAGTTCCTTTGTGCTGGTACAGAAATGAGTACAGATAAAGTGTGCTGGTCATCAGTTTGTACAGTGCCATCTTGTTAAGAGGTAGTTCTGCTTTTATTTCCATTTGTCTGGTTGGAGCTGGAGGCAAAGCTTGTGTGTGCTCTGAATAGCTGTCAGTACTTTGTGACAGCTGAGGAGAAGGAACATCCTTGCTCGTGCTGGATTGCATGTCCTCTTTTTGAAAAAGAAGTCACTCTTACCTGTAAGCTTTATAGTAAATGAACAGGCTGCTGGTTTTCAAACATGTAGAATCAGAAAGGATTTAGCTCAAGTCTGTGCAATTGAATTCAAATATTTGTATGTTTGTGAGAGGCTTATTGATAAGGTCTTCCCTGGCTGCTGGTCAACTTTTTTGTTTGCTGTAGGCTGTGTAACTACAAGTATATAACAAGGACTTGTAAGCAACAGTAGCTTGTGTATGTAGCACTAGAAATCAAAAGTTTCAAATAGCATGAGAACTGATCTTGGCTTTGTTATTTATTTTTCTCTCTTCAAACGCAGCTTTTCTCTTCCTAAGAGATGTTTCCAGTGTGGGTTTTGTTATTATTATTATTAACTTCTTCAAGTTTAAATTGAGTTTAGTAAATTGACTTCTTGTGATGTTTGTCATGTGATGGTTCATGAGCCCTGAAGAATGTGCTCCTGTGACTTCAGCCATGTATTTGCCCCTACCAATGCAGCTGTATCATGTGTTCTTGTTGGTCTTGCATTTTGAACTAAGTACTGGAGGGGGTTGGGAGGGGAAAAAAAGGGGAACTATTTCAGGGCTAAGCTACCAGAAATTCTCAGACTACTTAATTTGTGACCTTGCTCACTGGTTAAATGCTATCAGGATTTTCTACCTCTTCCGTGGTTTCACAGAAATGTTTCCTGCATTAAAAGCCTGGTTTTCCTCTTACTATCCTAGTTGAAAAACCAGGAAAACCCAATGCTTTGGTAAAAGAAATATCTTGACATCTCGGGGGAAGAGATTGTTTTAATCCTTGGTGGGTGGGTGGGTGTGTTTTAACTGAGAAAGTTAGAAACCATCTTTCTGTTCCACATTTTTTGCACATATCAGCTGTGGCATCTGTAAAGCAATATCTTTATTGCTGCAGTAAAATGAACAAAGTTGAAATGTCTGTATTTGTGCCAAGAATTTACTGTTTCTTCACAATGGCCAAAGTTTTGGAGCTCTGTAAGTGCTGTTAGTGAGCCTGTCCAGCTCCTCATCCTCCTGCCTGTGTGTGATGTCTGCGTCCATTCCCCCTCTGTGCAGTGGAAGTGGAGCCCTCCCAGGACTGAGGACTCACAGGGTCAGACTTCATATTAGGTTTGTTTAAAGTAGGACTTTTAAGCATTTAGGTCTCCTTCTGTTTAATTTCCTGGCACCATGTAATACTGTTTTTCAGATATAGATATATATATATATAAAATATATATGTATGTGCTGCTACTACTGCATTTCCACCTCTGCTTTTGATACAGCAACTGCTGTTGAGTGTAAATCAAGTTACAGCAGAGCTGTACTCTAGACTTCACATACAATTAGCTGTTGGGTTTTTTTTATTTTTTTAGTAGTTTTTATGCCTGTGTGGGCTAATGCATTTCTTCACATTTGAATCCAACATCAAAGTAACACCGGTTAATGTTTTTATACCACCTTTTTTCCTCCAAGTTGGATTTTATTTTCAGCTCTATTATTTTTGCTGCATAATTTGAGGCTTTTTGCTTGCTCTTCACATTGTTTAAAAAAAAAAAAAGAAAACCAACCCACACACAAAACTCTGTTTTGCTTAGCTCATACAGTATTTCCACTTGGCTCAGAAGATGTGGATTTGTGAGCTGAGGGAATCCTCATTTGGCTGGTCACCCGAGCTTTCTTCAAGAGCATTAGAAGGATCTACAGCTTAAGTTCATCAGAGGGCTGACCTGCTCTGGTTTTAATGAGATTTATTATACCTGTACCTGTTAGATTTTGTAGCTTTGATCTTCAAAACGATCTGAATAAACTTGTTAGTAAAAGCAAAACTGTTGGCAGAAAATTGACTCTTTACCAAATCTGCCCTGTGTTTAAGAGTATTGATTTTTGGAGTTAAAGTAATTTCCCTTGTGGCATTGGCACAAGGAACTTTTCTGTGCTGTTTGGCAAAGTGCTTGTGTCCATGTTTGTCCTCTTAGCTCCTCCAATCCCTCCTTGCAGAAAACCACACTGATCAAACCCTGATATCTCAGCCCAGGCTTGGAGAGGGTAGAGGAAACAAATCTGGAAGTTAGAGTGGATGGGTGGTTGTGTGTGAATGTTATGGATACAGCTGCACTCCCAACACACACAGGAGAGATTGGGAGGGGTCGGTCTTGGCCAAACATAAATGCGTATTTTCCTAAAATTGCCTCTGTTTTGCAGAAAATTTTGACAGCATTTAGTGGTTTTTGTTAGCTTAAAAAACCTGAGAGTACTCAATTTGCTCCAAAACAAATTCCTCTGAACTTTCAGCTTGTCAAATATCTGTGGACTCTGAGGGGATCTGGAGGCACCAGAGTGCTATAGATGTGCACTGGTCATGGTTGAGTGAAGGCAGCACTGGGGAGCATGGGCAACACGAGCAGGGAAACTGGTGTCTGGAATGAGAGTATCTGGGTCAGCCTCCTCGGGAGCTGCAGGACACGTGAGATTCTGCACTTAAATGGTTTAACTTCCCTCAGTTGGTGACTTCCATGGAGGTTTAACACGGCCACGGAAGACGCAGCTTGACAGGCCTGCAGCGGAGGTGGCCACTGAGCACAGTGATTTGACTTGTTCCATCAAGATTTGGCAAGCCTGGTGACTGGTGATCTCTGGGGCTGTGGAGAAGAATGTGGCCTGTCAGTAACACAACTCATCAGCTTTCCCCTGCTGGCACTGGGAGTCTGGACATGCAGCACTCGGGTCTGAGACAAATGCATCGCTGGGTGTAACGCCTTTCCTTTTTTTTTATATAAATGTACCTATTAATGGAAGCAGAGAGCATAATGTAATCTTAAAATAGCTACTCCATGAATGCAGAAACATTCCACTTCTGACTAATTGGCCATTCAGAATGAGCATTTAAGTATGCACCAGAGACTGAGCGGCGGCTCTCCATATCCGCGTGAATGGAGGCAGAAACGTGCTGCAGAGCAGAGCTGGGCAGGCATCGGGCTCCTTGTGCTGTCCTGCTCCCCCACACCTCCTTCCCTCAGTCAGTTCTACCCTGGGAAGCAGAACGCATGCCCTGCTTGCTACCTCTCTGGCTGGGCAGCGAGCTGAGGGGGCTGTTCATTCTCTCTGCTCTCAAGACTGAGGATCTTGGAAGCACGAGGCTGATAAACAGTCCTCAAAACCAGATTTCTCTTTCTCTTGATCGTGAATGACCAGGAACACAAAGAGCTTATGGTCCGAGTCCTGGCTCTAGTGCATAGATTGGAGAGCTTGGCAAGCAGCAGGGAGCCCATGTGCAGTGTTTTGACTGTGGCAGGCAATGCCTGCTGCTCCAGAGCCTCTGGCCCAGCTTCACAATGAGAGTAAGACACACAGATACATGCAGGGTGTGGGGGCAGGATCCGTGCGGTCTGTCCTAAAACCTGTCCTAGCTTAAGGATTTCTCTGGCAACTGCTCACTGCCTGTGCAGAGGAGGGTGCCAGGTTACCCAGGGTCCCCTCCCAGGGGACAAGTGCCCCTGGAAGTGGGTATGGTCCCACCTGTCAGAAAAGGACAAGCTTTCACACAGCCATATGTCTTGGCTTTCTCTGCTCTATTTCTCTGCATGGGAAGGAAGGGGCAAGACTCTTCTTGGGGCTCCTCTGTGCCTTTACTGGGTGTGTTTTCATTTTTCTGTACACATCTTCACTGGGTCGGGCTCTTGATGCTTTGTGTGTAATGAGACAGTCCTCGTGGTCTGCATGTGCTGGACTGTGTGGCACTGGCCTCTCCTGGCAGGCTGAGGGTGAGGACTGGCCCCTGCTCCTGGTGCTGCCTTCAGTCTCCTGCCCACGGGCTCAGTGCCAAGGGAGCTGCCTGGGCCAGACCAGCCAGGCAAAATCTACAGAGGTGATTTTCTTTTGCTGATCAGTGTTGCTTTTCCAAATCCCACATGGCTTATATGGCTGTAATAGTATCTCATTTAGAGCTGACCTCAAAGGCAAGTTCTCCTCTCCTCCCCAAAAAGGGAGGTTTTCACATAAGGGCTCGCACTGGTTTAAGGCAGCTTTATCTTAGTATAGCATAAACCTGTTTCTAGTTATATTAAGGCAGAAAGCAACTGGGGGATTTGGATTGGACTGGATGATTGATTCCTGCTGATTTAAGCAATCCATAAGGAGTGCCTTTTGCCCTTACCTAGCTAATCTTGATTCCCTTTCTGGCCTAGGCAGCAGCAAGTATTTATTCTGTGTTGTCTCTTGCAGTGGGACAAAGTTTCTGGGAAGTGCTGTACTCTGAGCATTGGCTGCTGCAGCTCTGCTCTTCAGGTGGTTATTTATGCAAGGCTCTAGCCAAGGGAAAAGGGGAGTTTTAACTGGATTAACCTCAAGAAGAGAGTGTGGGGATTTAAGGATTAATGAACCAAAAGCAGCCAGCAATCACTGACTTAAAACCTGCTGTAAGAGAGCCAATCTCTACAGACTGGAAATACAGTCTGTCCTTACCTGCACAGCATTGAGGTAGGCAGTGGTTTTAACTTTGAGGTATTAAAGAAGATGGTCTTGGGGGTGCAGCGTTGGTGTAGGGTGTTTTCTCTCAAGGCTGGTGTATTAATGGGAAACAGTTCATAATTGGCAACTCTTTAAGAAAAACCTAGTGAACCACTGAGTGCTCAGATGAGATCTTAAACCCGGCACTCAGTTGGTGGCTTCCTCCAGTATAATGAGAACATCTGGTTTCCATAGACTTGTAACTGTTCTAACTTCATGCACTCCCCTTTTACACCTTCTGCCCTTGCCTTTAAGTGCTTCTATCATCCCATGTATTTTTTTTTCCCACTGGTGCTGTTATGTATCCCCTGCAGGGAAAATCCTGGTAGATTACCGGATTGATAGAAAGATTGGGAGACGTGGGAGAGATCAACAAAAACCTGTTACTAAGGAGACACGAGTTTTAGCATTGAGTCTCTAATGGCCAGTCTGCCGAAGGGGAAACAGATGGCACAAAGGAGGCTGGGATTATACACACAAGTACTGCAGGGCCACAAATCTGATACATCCACTGAACTTCCTGGGGTCAGGCAAATCCAGGCTTGTGCCAAGACTAATGTGGTTCCTTTGCCTTTGGCACAGTGTTTCTGTCCTTCTGTTGTTAAAGGCTGTTCTGGACAGTGGGCTTCTGCCTCAAACATTCCTGCTCCAGGGAACAGCCAGGTTTGGCACAGGGTGAGGGCAAGTGGCTGTGTGGAAGCGTGTCCCTTTGACAGGTTAAGCTGTACCACTGCCAGTGGTACTTGCATTGTGTAGGGGAGAAATAACCAAACATAACCCTGGATTCTGGGTTAGTACAGATTTTCTCCTGTTACTGATGCCCTCGTGTAGGAAAGTGACTTCTAAACTTGGAGAATGGGAGGACGGATGGCAGCCCCAGTCGCTCCTGGCTGTTGACACAGCCTGGCCTTTATTGCAATATAATGTTTCTCAGAGGCTTGAGTTTCAGGAATGATGCTTGCCTGGCTCCTGCCTGCTCTCCAGAGGGACATGAGAGGACACTGCAGGTCTGGACTGAGCAGTGGGCAAATAAGCAGAGGCAGAATTCATCCTGGCCAAGGTGAAACACTTTTGCAAGGGGCTAATTAAGATCTGGGTTTGTATTTAACTTTCAGGCTCTAGAGAGTGTTGCAGTAAACAGGACACTGATTCGTTAATAGCAGGAGGGTTCTGGCTGACTACAGTACTAGAATTAATAGCTTGACAGTGTTTCCTTTTCTCCTTTTCTCTCCTCCCACAGCAATTTGGACTGATACCCAAATAAACAATAACAAATAGATTTTTGGAGGAGCTGGCTGGGAGAAATAACAAAAGTCAAGGGTCACTTGTTATGCAACTTTGTTCTGCTCATATTTGACTCATCCAGAAAACCCTGTTCTACTCCTCTGCTTCATTTTCCTTTTTCTTTTTTTTCCTTTATCTTCAACCCCTGTTGACAAGGTGTCATTATATTTGCTGCCTTGTTTTAGTCCCTCAGAAACTCTTTAGACCTTTGGATCTCCAGTTGCTGTAGGCTTGCAGAGCTGGGAGGGTGTAGGCAGAACTCTACCGCGGAGGAGCAGCGTGCGAGAGCCTAAAAACCAGCTCGTATCAGGCAAGAAAATGGCTCTGGCTTAAGCTCCAACCACATGTGACTAATACCTGGGTGTATCTGGTAAAGAAGTGAATGATTCTGAGCAGTTGATCACCGTTGTGTCCCAGTTCTAGCAGCAGTGTCCCTGCCAGCAGTGGGGCAGCTGCGAGGCTGTCGTGCACCCCGGGGACGGTGGATGTGAACCAGGAGAACACTCTGTACCTCGTGGTTCTCTCTGCAGTGTCTTGCCAGGGAATATCTTCAGGCGTTCCTTTCCCTCTGCTTTGTGTCCTGCATGCACAGAAAGCTGTCCCAGCTACTCCTTTTGAAGTTTTGCCTGAAACAATTGCGGTTCTTCCCTACCGGAATGGAGGCTAGAGGTGAAGAGGTGTTGCTGCCAATTCCTCTTCTGATATAGAGTCTAAACTCCTGCTGTTAAAGCTCTACCAGCCACTTCTGTTCTAGATATGTCACTGCAGTAGAGCAGAGCCTCCCTGGCTGGGCTCCTGCTTGAATCCAGGGTTATGCAATAGCAGCCTGTGAGTGCCAACGCAGATGCTGCTGCATCCAGACACGCTGTACAATGTAGTTGCTTGGATACTTCTTTTTTGTTGTTGTTATTTTTCTCACAAATGGTAGGTAATAATTTGTAACTTGTACCGTTGAACACAGTTTCAGATTAAGCAGCGTAAAGAATCTGAAATTTTGATGACTTCCTCTCCACATCACTTCTTAAAGGTTGAGCACTGTGGAATTTGAAAAGATTAAGTGTTGCTCTGCTGCCTTTTCAGAGTCTTTATTTCCTCTTCATAAGTGTTGAATAACTTCCCCCTTTGAGAATATCTTTCATCCAGAAAATCATCTCTTAATTATTGATGCAATATGCCGAGGGCTCTGAGTGGCCTGGCTGCCAGGGCTTATATTTCAGGTTGGTCACGAAGATTTCTGTGCTGCTCCTAATTCTCTGTGTTGTGTGTTTGTTACGTCAAGAGGAGATTTGACAGGGGCTTGCAGGGATTGGATCTCAGAGGAACTGAGTGGGTGAGAGTCTCCTGTAGCATTCTGGCAGGGAGAAGGATGCTTATGTGTTACAGCCAGCCCTGGGCTCTAAGAGCATCCTGCAGAGCCAGTGTGGGGTGAAGGTGCAGCTGAAACGTGTCTCAGAGATGGCTGTGTGTGATTTCAGCAGTGGAGTTTGAGGCAAAATTAAAAACCTGTGCCTGGTTATGCTGCTGCTGCCACTGAGGAGCTGGACTTTTAACAAGAGGGCTGTGCTGGCACAGCTTTGTTCTGTGGACACAACTATGACATAACTAAGAATGGTATGCAAATAGCTCTGTTCTTGTCCCATTATGGGAATGATGTATTTTATATATGTTGCAGGTGGATCAGCATTGCTTTAGTGACCCTACTCTACATTCTGGAAGAAGTCAAAGCTCTGGCATTATAATTTGCTCAGAGCCCTAGAATAACTCCCTGGTTTTTCATGGAGATAACTGCAGCAGGGATACAAACAAGCGTGCACCAAGGTAAACTAGATGCTAACAGGAAAATGGCTGATTGCAAGACAAAGACCCTTCCCTTTGCAGTGTACCTCCCTTCCTTCCACCCTCCTCCTCCTAAAATAGCCCTTCAGCATGAGGAGTGAAAACCAAATACTTCCCATTTTTAAAAACATGTTTAATGTTTGTTGATGTCAACGGGAAAGTGACTTAAACCAGAAGCTGGTGTTGTGCATCTGCCACGTCTGATCTATGTCCCTATTCCTTGTAATGCTTTAGTATTGCTCATGGATGATAGAAGATTATCAGCTGCTGTTCTGGGTCTCCAACTTCTCTGCATCTGGCTCATTAGCCAGTTTGCTTTTCTGGCTCCTTCAATCTTGTTTAATTCTAGCTGCCACTTTTTTTAAGGCAGCAGTTGAGGAGACACTCTCTCTCTCTCTCCAGCTGGAAACAGGCCCAGCTTCTGAGGTGAAGATGTCAGCCCTGTGGGTGAGGAGGTGCGTGGCCACGCTGCCCTGGAAGCTCCTGAGGGCACTGGGAGGTTGAGCAAGGTCTGTGTATTAACAGGTAGTGACTGGAGAGGGTCTGAGGTGTGAATGTCCATCCTGCATAATTGCAGAGGGACAATTTCGTGCATGTAAATGTGTCAGCCTGCATGAGTGGATAATGAAGGGCTGCTCGTTGTGGTAACCTGTGGAGCTGGGATTTCACTTTAATCACAGACTGGTGGTGGTGTGGAAGCCCTACCCTGAGATTCACCAGTGTACACAGCATATCTTTGGCTTGGTCTTAGTCAAACTATACTCTTGACGTCAGTGACAGTTCCCAGTATGAAAATTGGAGTTCCACCGCCTGTGTTTATATAGTGAGTGAGTTTTCTCACACTTGGCCCATCACCATAAGCATTTGTTATTGTTCTAGGGAAACAAATGCTCCTAGATTTTAGGCTTTCCAGTGGACAGTATCATTAACTTCGCCTAAAAGGAGATTAGGCAGGTCCCTGTAGGGTTCTGAGAGGCATTAAATCCAGCAAAGCATCATAATTACAGTAAATACCTGCCTTTTCTGTCATACTGGGGCAATGCTGAAAGTCCTTCAGAAAGTCAGAGGAAAGGTCTATTCAGGGAGACAATAGTTTTGCTGGTTTTTCTTTTCCCTAGCGCCTGTAAGTGGTGAGGGGTGATATGCTGCTACAGTTGCAGAGAGAAGTTACATTAATACACCTTTGGTGTAGGAATATTTAATGTGAATATGTATGTAGTGTTTGTGGGTTTTTTTTTCCAAGGGGTGCGTCTCTGATTAAGGCAAAAGCTGTTGTACTCCCCATCAGGCAGGCTGATTTCACTGCAGAAATGCAGTTGACAGTAATCTTTTTTTCCAACTGGTTTTGTGGTGTAGTGTAGCAGGCTGTGTCACACTGTATTTCTCATCCTGGCTCTTGTTGTACCAGTTGGAGGCTTGTAATTTTTGTCTTCAAGTGTTTTTAGTTCTGCAGTTTTTAGTAAGGCCTCATCTAAACAAGGTTTGCATAAATCCCTTTGCTCCAGCGGGAAGATGAAAGCTTTGATAAGGAACTTGTTTTTTTCTCTCTCCCGAGCAGGAGCACAATGTCTTTGACCTAAATATACCAATTACTGGCATAGAGAAGTGATACAGAAAATAATCTGGAAGGAACACCAACCTCTGAATGAACACTTGGCTGCAGAAAGCTGCTGCTTATGTGGAACCTCAAACCCAGAAGAAATGTGAGGAGGAAAATAGTGTCCATTCAAAATATTCCATGCAAATAGTGAGGGGTGAGAGAGAAAGGGCTGGAGAAAGCTGCTTGTTTACCCCTTACCCCTATGGCTTTGGAGAGCCAAAAGCACTATGCAAAGCACAGCACAGTTCTCCCCTTTCCCGTTTGTGGCCTCGTTTGCTCAGCTCAGCGTTTTGAAGAACTTTTAAGTCAAACTTAAAGGCTTCCTTGTAGCAGCTTCTGTTTTAAAATGTGTTTGATGGTAAATGTAAGTATTTCAAAAAGTAGCAATGAGCTAGCTCTCTAGAGCATGCTAGGTGACTTCATTAATTCGTTTCATAATTTTTATTAATGGTTAAGGTTTACCATCTCCAGAGACCGCGGGATTCTGCAATGAACTGGTTTTCAGTTCAGCTTGGAGACCTATCCTCTATTAATGAGCATCTTCACATCACTACCATGTTGATGGTTTCCAAATCACACTGAATAAATTGGTTCACACAAACTGCTGCAGATTTTGGGTTGGTTTTGTTCTCCATGTTTCAGCTGTGGAACTTGCAAACTCTGGCTGCCCATTATTTTTGTGATCAAATCACCCTTTTTAGTACCAAACTGCTATTAGACATGGTCAGACCTGTTAGGGTTCTGTATCTCCCCTCCAACCCCAGAAGTTCTAGCTGGTGAATTTGTATGTATTCTTGGGCTTTTTGCAGGAAGAAAGGGAGCCTTTTATCAACCCAGGTTTTCGAGTCAGCCCTTGTTTCATTTTCCCAGCCAGTGTTGTTGCTGGCACTCCAGCCATACTGCAAATGCAGCATGTGTGGGCTTTTTGCTAACAGAGTTTATTTAAGAGATTGATACAACTCAGACTACTGCAGGGAAGTCCCTCTGCTACAGAAATGTGTAATAGATATTTGGCAATCCGACTCAAACATTTGTCTTGCTTTGTTCCAGTAGATGATTAGAGGTTATTGACAGGACCAGCATCTGTCAAATATTTCATCTTGGAAGGCACTGAACTTCAGTTCTGTGTGATGTCCTTGCACAGATCCTGGTCCCTTGGACTTCAAGGGCCTCCATTCAGTTGGGCATCTAGTGCCAGTTCTGTGCAGATGTGGGATACCCCAGGGCATCTCCACTGTCACCACGTGTCTGTCAGGAGTTGGGTCGAGCCCTAAGGAATCTGATCGGTGGATGCTCCTATCTCTGTGTGCCTTGTATTGCATTAGAGCAGGGGCTGTGGCTGCAGTAGTGGCACCCTCTGCAATACTCAACCGGACTGGGTTATCCATGCATTGGGAAATACTTGTGGGAGAGTGGCTTTTGTACTGACTTGCTTAATACTTGCTGGCACACAAGGAGAGCTCCCGTGTGGAGCAGTGTGCAGGGCTCTGTGTGGCTGCAGCCCAAACAAAGGGACACTGGGACACTGGTGGACGCTGTGAAGAGGAGCATTTGCATGGTTTAACAGCTGGATCAGTGCCTGCATGCACAGCCTCTGATTTGACTGAAGCAGCTGCCTTCTCCCCAGCAAAGGTCACGTTCGGCTCAGAGGCACTTGGTGTGTGTCTGAACAACTGGACAGGATCTAGCCAAGGAAAGAGTAGGCAGGGAACTAAGAAACTGCTCATTAATTACAGTCCTTTCCTTTGTAGTGCCTCCTTTGAGCATGGGTCTAGAGCTGTCTGTGTGCTGGAGGTTTGGCCACGCTAAGTGAAAAGCCTCTCTGATGGCATGGCTACATCTGAGTGTTGCTGTGGGTTTGGGGGATCTCTATTAACTAATCTTCTGTTGCGTGAATAAGAAGTCAAAATTTAGAAAATGGAGAAGGGGAGAGAAGTTCAGTAGTGTCTGAAGTGTTCAAAGCTACGAGCAAAGTGTTGACTTGTGGTGAAAACTGTCTAAATTGTCAGTGCTCTCTTGATATTGATGGCTGTGACCACTCACTCCTGATAAAAACACTTCCCAGGCATTGTCTATACAGTCAGGTATGTTGGCATAAAATCACATGTAGCAAGCAGTTATTAAATAGGAATTCTTTTAAGGTTTGGAAGATGTATTTTAGGGTGTAGTCTGTGTGAAATGTTCCTTGGTTAATAGAAATGTAGTGATTGTGAAGTGCATGACTTAGGCTAATAATCACATCTTACAGTACAAGAACTTGCTGTGATGTTCCTAATGTTAATCCAGCTCCAGTCCCTATACGTAAGAATGGAGATTGAATCTTGTTTATCATTACATCAGTCTGCAAAAAGGAGATTTATAAGAGCAGAATTGTTTGCGTGACATGGAGTGACTCCCATTGTATAGAACAGAACAGCACTCCAAAATTTCTCTCCTCTCCCTTGCCCTTTTGATGACAGATAGTTGGCAGTGGATCAAAGCACAAACAGGATTAATGTTTTGCATATTCTGTCCTACATGGCCTGAAAGGAGCAGAGATGGAATTTTTCATCTTTCACTTTAAACTGCATTTAATATTGTGGCCTAGTTTAGAGCTATGCGACTCATTCCTTCCATTTCCCCTGAGGCCTCTGTTTCTGGTCAAGGAAAGCAGGCCATGACTCCCTCTGGAGCTCATCAGTGCTGCTCAGCTTCCTGCTCCATGCAGCCTGGTGGAGGAGGCTGCTTTGAGGCTGGAGCAATCCAGCATCTGGGATCTCCAAGAAGCGTTTGTGGAAGCTGCCATCTCTTGGATCTGTTGCTGCTGTCAAAGCACGGGTGCTGCAGGGGCATGGGACTGGGGCAGGATCCAAGGTTCCTGCCACCACCTCTGCAAAGGCAGCTGTGGAGGCTGGAGGGGGTCAGTGTCACAGGTCACACCTCCAGATGGCTGGGTTTGGTGTCCAAGGATGATGTCCAAGCATGTTCCTTCTCAAAGATGTCCTCAGAAAGGAATGTTTTGATGTGCTTTTCGCTTGGTGAATTGTTGCACTGGCAGCAGTACTCCTTCTTCTTTGGAAATACGCTGGAAATGGCAAGAAAACATGAAGGTAGTGGGTTTAGGGGTCGTGTCAGTGCTGGAGTCTTGTTATATTGGAGTCATTCGCTCCCTGGAGCAGCACCCGAGCGGACACATCCCTGTCCTGCCCTCCCCTCTAGCGGGATGACGAGTCATTGCAGCCCGTTTGGGCTCCAGTCACAGATCATGGGGATGTTTTGTGGCTGCAGAATTTTATTGTGGCCAGAGCACAGCGCAGAGAGCTGTAGGGTGGGAATGGCAGCATGGACTGATGGTGGATATATGAAATACAGGAGCATTGGCTGTCTCTTCTTTCACACCCTCTGTCCCTGTTCTCATGGATGCATTTGCAGAGGAGACAGTTGATGGGCTGAAGATGATTCAGAATCCTGAATCTGACCACTGTGTAAGTCCAGATCAAAACATGAGGCACAGGGAAGGAGTGGGCTGCAGGCTGGTCAGAGTTGCTGAGAGAAGAGAAGGAGGTTGCTGAAGGTTAGTTTTGTTCCAGACAGCATCCCAGGTACTGCCACTTGTCTACAGTTCTGATTTTGTAGACAGTCAGCTATAGTCTGAGTAAATGTGCTCCTCACACAAATTATGTCTGATATCAAAGAGACGTGAGATATAAGAGCTTCAGCAGAGACAGATGGTGACTAATTGGGCCATGTCTGGCCTCCTCCACACTGAGCTCTTGAGGGCTGAATTTTGAGGGGAGTGAAGATAATGATCTGTATATTTCAGGATCTTCTCCTCTCATCTCTGGGACGTTTGGCAATGGCATACCAGGCTTGCCAATTGCTGTGACAAGGATTTTTCTTGGCATGTGGAAATGGCCATTCGTTATAATACTAAAAATGTTTGCATAGCTTGGGTTCCTGAGCAGCACAGTGGAGATTTCAAGTGCTCTTTCAGTTGTTTTGCTTTACTGTGGGTTTGAGGAACTTGTTCTCTAGTCAAATACACACTTTTGATCTGCTTTGGCTTATTCACAAACTTTAGCTAACATCTTTCCCTCCCCTGACCTCTTCCTCTTGCCCCCACAAGTCAAGCTGTTGTCAGCCCACAAGGAACTCAGTTGGAGCTTGTGCTCTGGCACCATTGCCTGCACTCCCATAACAGGGGTGAGAAATGAATATACACTCTCCTGGGAAATGCCAGTAATTAGGATTACAAATTTAGGAGAAGAGGAGCAAGGCAAGGAGATATGAGAAGTATTTGGGACTGAAGTAGACCTTGTGTGCTTGCTCTAGAAATGCAGGTACTTACTGCTTCCATGCATGCAAGATAATTTACTATTGAACTGCTTGGAAGTACTTAATGTCTTGCTTCTAAAATGCTGCTGTTACCATCTGTCAGGCCAAAGTTGGCCAAAGGGGAGAATGAGCAGCATGATCCATGGAATATCTGCTGTCCCTGGGTGTTAATGAAGCAACACAGATGAAATGTGTGGAGACTTTGGCTGTGTGGGGAGCACGGATGGCCGGGACAGCTGTCCTGTGTCTGGAGCTGTGGACAGCAAACAGTCTGGCCCAGAGAGGTCCTGAGCCAGTGTGATTATTGAAAAGCTGGAATGACGGGAAGTGACTCCACGCCATGGGATTCTTCTTCAGCAAGACCAGTCTTGGGTCTGGATCCCAGAGAGTGTCTCGGAGTGTCCTGCCAGTGAATGCTGGTGCTTTATCTTGGGATTAAGGGCTTGGCTCCCTGCTCTGAAGGAGCTGCTGCTGCTCTGGTGGCTGCTCTTCATCTGCACCCTTCTGAATGATGTGACAGCTCCTTCTCTGCTGACTGTGGAGTTCCTTGGTGTTTTCATCTCGAAGGGGTCAGGAATGCTGCCTCCCTTATCAGGTTGCTGAGCTAATCCTAAGGTATGATGAGGAGAAGGTATTCCTGCCAGCTCTTGCTTGTTGTAGATGGCCTGCAGGTTTTAGCTTGAATTTGTGGTTGCAGGTGGCTCCAAGTGAACAGCTTCATGGTGCAGTGGGGCTCTAGTTCTGTTCTTAGAAGACCAGTAGCAAGCAGCATTTTCTGGTTATTCTTATATCTCATAGACCCAGACCATTTAAGTAAGAGTGAAACAGAATATCCAGCAGGAGCGTCTGCATTTAACTGTATTAAAAAGTGAACTGAATGGGATCTTTGTCTCCAGTAAGCACAAAAAATGTAGTTCAAAAGATTCTCAGGAAAAAGCACCTGTTGATACCGTTATCTTACGGAAACTGAACTTTTCCACTCCTCCCCTTTTCTGAGCTTGACACTTCTATGTGTTAGTATCTGTAGGTTTTTTGAATGTGCCTGTTCCAGAATCTTCTTCTCTCCTGGTGCTTCTCTTCCCCTGGGCAGCAGGTGGGTACATGTCCTCTTTGGTGGGGCTGAAACACTGGCTGAGGGACATTTCCTTTTTCCACTGACTGCAGTTGGAATTGACATTTATCTCCTTCCACAGCCTTCCCCTTGTCCATGAGATCCCTTTACACCCCTGTCCTTAGTTTCTGTCTGTGTGCCACGGTACATAAAACAGAAAGCACCGTGGTGGAGCATCTGCCAAACTGCTCTCCTGAAGCAAACTGAAGAGGGAAAAAAGGATAATTTCCCTTATAAAAGAGCTGTATAATCTCTCCTGGGGTTGTTCATTGGAGAAGGTTCTCAGAGCCTACTGCAGAGGAGTCTGGGCTGGGGAGGAGGGCTATAAATCCAGCTCCATCCTTGTGTCAAACACCACTGTAGTGACACAGGTCTCTTGCACCCACCTGCTTGCTGATTCGTGGCTTGAAAAGCTGAGCACTCCACTGGAGAAGAGACCTGTGGGAGGGAAGCCCAGAGAAACCAGGAGCAAAATTCTCTCTTTTCTTCCTGTGTCACCTTGTGCTGAACTCTGGTTTCCATGGGACGCCCCTGCACTGACTGAACCCTTGATGTGTTTTAAAATGGTTTTGTTCTGCAGACCTGCACAGACATAGTAAGTTCTCACTAATAAAATAGATCCTGTACCCCATCTCCTGTGCCTGGCAGTGCATATGTAAATGTACTGTGAAGCAGAATTAATTGCTGAGATCTCTCTGCTGAGGTATTGCTTTGGGCTGTAGTAGGTAGGCCTGGTAAAATTCCACAGCACATTAGAGATTATGCATATTAATTTCTCATCTAAAGCAGCGTAATATGTTAAATTTCGCCTTTCTGGTCTATCTGTGCTCACCCAATCCTATCTGTCAGGTTTATTACTTGCTGGTTTTGTGGATTTCTACACTTCATTGCTGACACTGGACTATGAATTAATATGATCTCCATAAAGGTAATAAAAAACCCAGAGTTTTTGCCCAGAAGTGAACTATGTGTTTAGCTCTTGGCTTGCCTTGTTTGGCAGGGGTCGCTGGAATTCCATACAAAAGCAGGCAGAATCCTGCAGGGGCAAAAATTCCTGTAGCGTTGAGTTTTGAAAAGGGTTTTGAGAGAACGTGAAGTGACAGCTGAGCTGAAAGTGAGTTCTTCTCTAGTGACAGCTGCATGCAGAGGCAGGGAGAGTTTCCCTTGCCTTATACAATCAAACCAGTGAAATGCAAGTCTTTGCTTTCTCCATATATTAAAGCATATTAATGATTTTTTCCTTTCCTTGTGTGTGCAGGAGGCAGACAGTGGGGAAGAAGAATGCCGGTCCCAGCCCAGAAGGTAAGATTGTCACTTGAGTCTCACGAGAGTCCTCGAGGATACCTCCCTGTGTGCAGTGTTCCACAGGGGGTTTTGTGCTTTTCTGGCATGTTCTGCAAAACACCCATCATCTTCTGCCTGATGTTGATGTTGCACAACTGTCCTGTGTGAACCTTACTGAAAAAAAGATTTGGCTGTGGCCTAAATGATGCTCCCAGTAAGAAGATTGCTGCAGCAGGAAATGGAAGAAGTCAGATTACACACTAAAAAATATGTATATTTTTATAGATATACAGAACAGCTTGCAAAGGTGTCATTGAACATATTCTCCAGACTGTTGTTTCCATCCAGCAAAGGGGTGTTTACCTGCAGACATGCTCTGAATGGAAGAGTGAATTCCACTTCTCTGTGCATGGGGAGACTTTGCTTCTATCCTGGCTGTGCTGTTCCTTAGCTCCCTCCAGTGTCCCATGTTGTTTCTGTGGATTTGGTCCATCACCACAATATTCTGAGGCATAACCACACTAATGAACTCTTGTTCTCTGGTTAAAAAGTCCCTGTTGCCATCAGGGGGGATCCTGTCCCATATGGGCACCTGCTGCTTAAATAGCATGTTCAGTGGGTGTGTGGATATTTGCTGCTGATGCAGGTAGTCCAACACCTGCTCCAAAGTTAGGGCAACACTGGGAATTTGCAGGGATTTATTTCTCAAAGGGGTTGTTTTGCAAAACACTTTTGTAAACACTGGTGCTTCAGGAAGAACATTGAAACTCAGCTGATTGAATAGTGACAAGTATTAATGGTGATTTTTATAATATAGTTACAGTCTGAAGGGTGAGATTTCTCGGAGTCTTATAAGCTTTGTCTCCTTCCCTCTAAGCCTTCAAAAGAATTATTTCAGCTAAACTTAATAAAAGTCAAAATTTTATATATCAGGTGACTTCTCCAATGGCAGGAGCACTTTCTTGGCTTAAAATGTTGCAGTCAGATTTTATGAAAGGCTTAAGATTCCCTCCAGAGGGAGTAAAGGGGAAGTGAAGGTGATATGGTTTTCCCTTTATGAGCTCTCTGGCTGTTACAGTTCTTTGCTTAATGTTGTTTGTGTGAATAGGTAGTAACAGAAGCCATAATATCTAGCATTTAAAATGCTTAAACAAGATTTGGGCTTTGGGTTTGGGGCCAACTTGGATGAATCTGCAAAAGAAAAAGCTGTCCTGGCCGCACATTCCCATGATTTCACTGTAGTTCTGTGATTGTGTGGCTCAGGGAAGGTAACTGTTCTGTTTACTTCAGTCTTATACCCTTAAATGATGATTTAAGAATTGGTGTTTCTTCATTTTACAGCTTTCATGACTGAGAGGAAAGCTGGAAAGCACAATTCCCGAAGGCTCAAATTGAACTCGGCTAAACTCCGATTTTTCATTTCACTCTTGGCCTTCCAGCAGTCACAAGATCAACTCATGACTTGATCTCAGTATACATAATGTATTGGAAGGGATGGGAGCTATTTAATTGTTGTGGGCACTTAGCAACAATTGTAGCTTAGGCCTGAAGAGAGCTTTTTTTTTTTAATATATTTGAAATAACTTCCTGCGGTAGGAAATGACAACCTGCTGTTGATGTGGTGATCTGAACTCTGTGACTCCTGTTACTGGGGTCAGAAAGCTCAGTGAAACCAAGCTCCTTCTTCTTAGGGAAAACAAGGGGGTGGGTGTTAAATGTGTTTGATTACAGTAGGATAAAAATAATAGAGTCAAACAGGGTAAGCAGTGAACCTGGAGTCCTGCTGTGGAGAAGCAGCAGATGCCTATAAACAGCTCTTGAGTATATCTAATCCCCGGGAACATAGCAAGTAGAAGCTGTTAAAAATCCAGACAGTAAAAAGGCAATGGACTGAGCTGGGCTTTAAAGGAAAGGTGCTGCAGTGTCTCCAAGGCAGAGCTCTGCAGCAGCCTGACATTCCTCACTGCTTGCCTGGGCAAGGCCAGGCTGGGGAAGTTCTCCTGAGGCTTCATTCAGGTGACCTGGCTGCAGCTCCAGTCAGTGGTCAGTGTTTGGGGTGGGATCTTTGCAATTTGTAAAATTCTTCTGCCGAGAGACCTTCAGTCTCCTGCAGTCGTGTAAAATGTGCTCACGCGCTGCCTCAGCGTAGCAGGGCAGCATCAGGCGTGTCCAGACTCACCCCGTTACCTGGGCACTGCACGCAGGAGCACTGCTGTGGTAGTGCTGAAAGCGTGTTTGGGTTAATAAAATAACTTTCCAACAGGATGTTGGTGCACAGAGGTGTTGGTGCTTGCGAGGGAGGCGGCTGGAGACCGAAGCACAGAACCTTCATTTCCATTCCTGAGTCCCCACATCTCTGCAGAGTCCAGGGATTGCTGTTTCAAAAGAAACGTTCCACTAGTCCTGTGGTTAGTGATTTCTAGACAGCTTCTGGTGTTAATTTTCTGCTGTTTATCTTTTCTCCCTGATGACATATGGGATATATTTTGAGGTGAAGGGGAACACACAGAAAAGCCTGGCAGCAGGATAGTAGGACTGACCAGTGCTTGTTGAGCAGAGGCTCCAAAGAGCAACAGTCTGAAATGTCCTCCAGAAAGGCAGAGAAATTAATTCTGAACAGGAGCTGAAACTTGTAGGAAGTACATCAAGATCATCACACCTAAATGAAATTATCTGTCTAGTTGCTGACCTGCTGGAGCTGTTCAAGATCTAACACCACAGAGGCCTGTGATTTAATGGACATGGGTTCTTGCAGACAAGGCAAGACTGTGTGAAAATGTTGTTTGAACTTAAACCTGCTCTACAGAGCAGTCAAATGACCTGACAAGTCTGCACTTGCCAGCACCATTATGGAGTGAGGAGCTTTCTGCTTTGGAAATCAGCAGAATCTGCTTAAAGCTTTTCTTCAAAAGATGGAAAGCACTATCAGAGTGCAGAAAGAAGGTTCTGAAAGTGTGCTCTGCAGTTGTACTTGGAAGATGCTTGAAATGGCATTTCCTGGCAAAGTCTTTTGTGTTGATGCAAAGAGGGATGGTTTGCTCTCCTACTGAGGAGAGTACTTGGGTATAGGGAACATGGACCTAATTTCTACAAAGATTTCTATCTGCTAATAAAAATCCCAGCAAATTAATGCTGCAAATACCTGAAGCTGAACAAAAAGGTGAAAACCAGCTTGGCTGCTGGAATATTTTTTATCCAGGCCCTGCTCTGGGGGAAGCCCAGGAGGGTCTCCCTTCCTGGCTGTAGCTGTGACCATTCCTGCAGTTTATGGGTGAGATCCCCAAAGCCCTGACATGGATCCAGGTTCTTGCTCTGGAGTCCCTGATCAAGCCAGTCCTTGTTAGCTGTCTAACTCTTGGCTAACGGGACTAAGACAGAGTGCTGCATAAGCAGATGTCCTGAACAATCTATTTATTACATTTATTACCTTCATAGCTATCTTCTGACATTTTTATTAGGCTGCCTGGAGGCTGTAGAGCTGCCTGGCCTGCACATCTCTCCTGTCCCCAGACGTGCTGCTGCCAGGCTGAATACACTCTTAATGGAGCATCTGTGATAACAGTCTCTTTGCAGCATCCCAGTGTTGTTAAAATTTACCTAAAATGCACATGTATTGAGCTGTGAGTTGTGTTTACACCCACTGAGGTATTGACATTCAGGTTTTGTGTGCTCTGTGCCAAGGTTTTAAGGATTCAGCATCTTTGTTTTGCTGACAAACGACATCTCTGGGCCGGGGCAGCAGCGGTGCTGCAGCCTGCATTGGATTTGCTGCCGGGATCTGCCGGTTGCTTTTTGGGTTTGTGTTTTAAATGGTGCCTCTGTTTTCCACACCATCACGATTTTACCACTTCTGTGTGCCTTGAAACCGCTCTGGTTGCTGAAATGTGGCGTTGAGGCTGCTCAGTAACTGCTGCATATAAAATTAGGTGAGCTGTACTGCCTAGTGAGGCTGCTGGGGACTTCAGAGGGATTCTTTGAACTTTTATGGCCTGGCACTGGGTCGGACTAAAGTCTGTTTGCTCAGGTAGAGGTGAAGAGCCTGTCGTTCCCTTCAGGTGCCACAGAAAGCAATTAGGTCCTGCTTGAAATCTGGGGCGTGTTAACTGAAAATATTCTCAAAAAGTGCCTCTCCTCCCCTCTTCAGGTGGGGGCAAGAGCATGGTGTTAAAATATAATTTAAAAAGAAAACCACACCTTTTGCAGCCCAAGTATGCTTACCTTCTGGTTTGTTTTCTTTTAGTCAAAATAGTTCCTTCCAGGAGTGAACTGGGAAGGAAAGCAAATCAGATTATTGCCATGATAACAGTGGGATGTGCCAAGATGCCTCAAGGTCTCAAGCTGTGAGTAAATACCTTTGTTGTAGGAGCGGAAGACCACAGTCCAATGCAGGAGCTTATAGTTTATAACAGTATAAAAATTGTTTTTCAGATAGTAAGTGGAATTGGTGCATGTGTTTCCTTGTACAAGGCAACAGCTCAGTAAATTCTAAGCCAACCTGTTGGATTTTTAAGCTGAGACCCGGTGTAAGATGTGTGTTAGTCCCCATGAGGAAGAGGGGGGTGATTCTGTGATACTGAACTGACTGCACTTCAGAAGGCTCATTTACACTCCACACTGGGATGTGTGGAACTGCAGCTCCCTGTGACTGCTGTGACTTTTGGAGATGTGTATCATTGCCATTTGGTGCTCCTGACACTCCTGGTTGTCCTTAAAGCCTCTCTGGTGTTACAAGAGGCACTTCCCAAAACCACGTGCTGTGAGTTCTGGCAACTAAACCTCCCTTGTGCTGCCTTAGCTTGCTGCTGCAGCTAAGACATTTACTCTGTTGGTACTTGGACAGTAGCTGAGTCTTCTAATGGGTGTGCAAGACAGTTTGATAACTCCAGATCTTGAGTAAGAGGGGACTGTGTGCGGTGTACAGGAAAGAGTGTGTTTATCCATGCCGGAGATTACTAAGCTCCTGTAGTATGAACCTTATCTTTAGAATGTGTTTCCTGAATCCATCTTTCTGTCTTTCCTTTCAGTGACAGCTCAGCCTCTCTGTGGCATTTACTACAGCTGCTTGGGGAGAGTGTAATGCTGAGATAAAGAACGGTTCTGGAAATCTGCCACCTCTGCTGATCATCAGAAAAAGTTCTGTGGGCCACACATGATGATTATTACAGCGGGTCTGTGGCCTTCACTTTTGAATATCAGCTCTTTTACCACCAAACTTGTGAGCAAAGCTATAGAACTGGCAGTAAAATTTGGGTTTATTGGATTAGTAACAGGTATCTGCAGGGCTAGTTCACTGCAAGGTCTGTACTTGCAACATGTTCAGTCCAGTCCGATTACATACCTGTGGATCACAATAATGTGTGGGATGGCTTCAGGTGTGATCTTCAGGCTGAAGGATCAAGCAGACTTGTATTGTTGAGTTACCAAATTACCAGATAAACACGGGGAGCTCACTTCAAGTGGGAACGCTTATGAAAAGTTTTAATTTGTCATTCTGAGCATGTGAACAGAGGAGAATGAGGAACAAGGCAAAGACAAATTGGGAAGTAAAGGAAGTGAAGGTGGGTCTGATCCTTCCACTACCAAAAGGGTCTGGTTGGCACAGAGAAAGTTCAGAACAGCTGCTCCCCTGCACTTGTGCTCCTTCTTCCAAGGTTAACAAAGGAGGGCCTGACCAGGAGGTGCCATGAGGATTCCATACGTGCTTGTGTCTCCTGCTGAGCACGAACCAGGTGCTCTATGCTAGAGGAGTCTTAAGATTCCTGTTGCAAATAGAAAGGGAAGCTCCAAAATTCCCTTTCCTGATCTTTCCTGTTAGGGCACCTTCACAGATCTTGAAAGTTAAACAGGAATCTTCGGAGTTCTCAGTGTTTCCTGGATTTCAGACACTTAAATGTATTTTGATAATCTGAGGCAGGGTTTCTGGACTCGTTGCTCTTCAGCTTTTTGGTATCTTTGCATCAGAAACATTCCTTTATAAAATTAGGGGGTATGTTCTTTTCCATAGGTCACTGAAATAACACATTACCTATTTTATGATTTCAGACGTCATTCAGGCACATTTCCTTCATGCTGGATTTGGAGCAGTGCTGTAGCAGTTCATAAGGGTCTGGATTAACTTTTTAGTAGCAAGATAATTGCAGGGAATTTGCATTGTAGTTTTCTTTCATCTGAAGAGCTGGTTTCTTAAAGCTTCTCTGGAGTTGCTTGAATACACATGGAAGGCAGCTCTCCAGAAAGCAGGAGAAGATGGCTGTGGCACAAGATGTTTCAGCAAAAGATGTCTCAGCATGTTACCCCTGTCCAACATTGGTGTTGCTTGTTGAGACCAGAGATTGCTGCTTGTGTCCCTTTCCCTGCCTCTGGTGACACCGCTGGGGTCTCTACAGTCTTTGCTTCAGGCTCTGTAAAAGTGGTGTAATTGAGCATTGACCTCTTTGTGTCAGACCCTCTAAGATTTATTGATAAGTAAACTATACAATGATTGGATGTGGAGTTGGTGAGGGAAGGGTTTAATGAAGTGATAATATTGCAAAATAGGTGTTGAATTCTCAGCTAAGCAGCCTAATCATCGATCCTGATGGGCAGCTGACCAAACGGGCTTTAAAAGCAGGGGTTTGTTCTTTCAGTGATGCTTATCACCCTACCCCAGTACTTGTCTGATTTCTTTGCTCAGGAACTGGAAACAGAAATACTCTTTGACAGCTTAAATAACCAAATTTAGAATGTGGCTTCCTGTTCTGACTGGTTCTTCAGGATTCGAGTACAGTTTTGCGTGCTTTCCCTGTTCCTGCCTCCCCCTGCTTTTTTTTTTTTTTTTTTCATTTGTTTTAACTAGATATGGGCTCCTTTATAATTACTTGGTTAAGTTTGCCTGGCTCTGTGCAATACAGCTGGTGAATATAAGCCCTGCCTTGGTGGGTGGTATGTCTCTTAATCACTGGGAAAGCTTTGTTTCTGTACTGTACTCAATCTCGCTGTGCCCTGCATGCATTGGCTTGTTTATGATCGCTCCTGAAATGGCTTCATGTTGTCCTGATAAATTGGACTGCACAATACAGAAGGCTTTGTCTCCCATGCTAAAAACATCCAGAAGACTTTTGACAGATTTCCCTCCAAGGCAGGGAGGCAGCAGCAGGAGAGGACCACAGGAGGTGCTGCTCTCAGCCCATCAGTCTCTACCTATTTACAGGTTTGCTGCACTAATTTAAGGCTCTGGCCAGATAAATCATCTGTTTGGACCTTAATCCACTCAGACTCATCTGTGGCCTCTTCATTGCTGAAAGCCACATGTCCTCAGAGCAAAAGGATGAATTAATCTCCCACCAAAAAAGCAGCGGCATCAGGTCGTTTGACCCTCAGACAGCTCAGTGTGGCACCAGATTTTTCAAAGCTACCCCTTAGGACCTTTTTTTCCCCATCAGGGCTGATGTCGAGCCAGCTGCCTTTGTGGGCAAAGATTGAGCTTAGCTCTGGTGAGGAAAACAAAGCACTTGGCCCCACCTCTGCACACGGAAATGAACTTGCTACCTCTGCTCCGTGGCAGTGCCTGTGCGAGACTCCAGGGCTCAGCTGTGGGCAGAGATGGGTTGTTTTCAAAATTCTATAACTTTTCACAAACGTGGCCGGAAACAGCTGCTGAACAGTAAAGAACAAACTTTCCATATGAGCATTAAAGGTGGCTGAGCAGGCACGGCCGCAGCACCTCTCTCGGTGGGGAGAGGATGTGCTGGGGGTGAGGAGGAGGTTGGTTTGCCTATTGCAGCAGCTTCACAAGTGGGTTTTTTTTTTTCACAGTCCCCTGAAAACATGGGTCTGGGTTCTGCATTGCCTTATCTGTGACACTGATGCAAATGATTGAGGGCAAAATTCCTATGTCTGACAGCGTCCCACTGTCCCCTTTACCTCGAACATGACTAATGTTACTACTGTAGTACCTCCCATGGTTGGAAGAAGAGAACATTCCTTGCTTTTGCAGAGAGTACCTGGACTTCAGTCAAAACAGATTTAAAATAATGCCCAACCCTTCATACCCACTGGAATAAGTTTTTAGAGAGATTATGACAGTATATTGTGTTCATTAGAGCTCTTCAAAAGGAGAGAGCTGACAGGACCAGAGAAAGTCTTGCTGGTAGACAAACTCTGAAATGAAAAGAGGTCACCAGGCCCTAGTGTAGACTAAGAATTGAACGTGCCTAATAAGACAGTCATGCTCCAGATTTAATCATCTTAACATGTGAGCAGACACTCAGCAAGCCCCTGTGGGATAGAAGTGGGTGGAACATGGTGACACCCACACCTTTGTGTGGTCTGACAAGCAGCAGCAATTCAGCCTTAAGCTGTTGATCTTGGATGGAAACAGAAGCTTGATTAATGCTCTCTTTGCATGTGGACTATGTGCAGTGACAGGACTGGGTGTCCATCTGTGAGCATGCCTCCTGCAAGTGTCAAATCTCTGCATGCCAGTGCCAAACCTGACCAGAGCCCTTCCTCGTGACCTGTGGACTGAGGCCTGGGCTGTACAAGGAGAACCCCATTAGCAAGCTGCCAGTCCTGTGAAGAGCACAGAACACTCTTGTTACATCACTGCAAGATGAATGCCCACAACAAGTGGAGTAGCTGAACTTGCTGGTGCAAGCTGCTGTGACTGTGTAGCTTTGGGATGCAGACACCGGGGGAGATGATGATTGTATGAATAAACAACATAAACAGCCTTGGTGTCTGCCAGACCAAACACTGTAAGTCAATGGGAGAGGTTTGTGCATGTGTTCTCCTTCCACTCCCTTAAACTTCTCTCCAGAGGCAGCTCAGGTGGCTTTTCCTCTGCTCCCTCCTCCTGAAGTGGCTGTTCAGACATCCCTAACACTCTTCATTGTAGTTTTTTTCCATCCTGCTTCCATAACTGGTTCTGGCTGCCGGAGCAGCTGTTAGCATTGCAGAGGTTTTGGGGTGGGTGTTTTTATGGTGTGTCTCTCGTGCTGTATGTAGCTGTAGTTTACTAGTGTGTGGTGTTCAAAGGTTCAGTGGAATCCTGCTGCCCCACAAGCCTTGCAAGGGCCCTGCTGATCCTGTGACCTCCTGGGGAGTGTGAAATGCCGACTGAACTTGGGCAGGCAGTGCCCTTTTCCCTGCAGCAAAGTGTAATTTCGTGCACTGGGCTGAGAAGCACTTGAGACCCCAGACAGGCGTATTTACAACTTGTCATACAGTGATTAATGGCTCTGCTCACATGCTCTGTTGCGGCACCGCCGTGATTTAGGCTGCTACCTGTCATCGCTGCAATTTCATGCACTTTACATTCTTCATGTATTTGTCCCAGCAGAGTGCACCTGCTTTCAGCAAGGAGCAGTTTCTTGTCTGTCTTGTGACCTGCTGCCTTCAACTCCCATCTTGTGTATCTCTTCTTTCTGCCTGCTCCTTGCTCCTGTCTGCTGGGAGATCAAATTTTTGGGTCAGTATATTTGCTCATGTCTAAATGTAAGATGCAGCTTTGACAAAGAAATAGTGATTTGCTTAAGTCTGATTTTAAAAAAGCAAAATATGAAAATAACACCATCTTTGAGGTGCTGGAGCATGTCTAGAGAAGGGCAACAAAGGTGGGGAAGGGTCTAGAGAGTAAGTCATGTGAGGAGTGGCTGAGGGAGCTGGGGATGTTCAATCTGGAGAAAAGCGGATTCAGGGGAGATCTTCTTGCTCACTAGAACTGCCTGAAACGAGGTTGGAGCAAGGTAGGGGTTGTCCTCTTATCCCAGGCAGCCAGCAACAGGATGAGACGAAATGGTCTCAAGCTGTGCCAGGGAAGACTCAGGTTGGACATCAGGAAGAATTTCTTCACAGAAGGGGTTGTCAGGCATTGGAACAGGCTGCCCAGGATGTGGTGGAATGGTGGATACCTCCCTGGAGGTGTTCAAGAAACGACTGGATGTGACGCTTTGTGCCATGGTCTAGTTGATAAGGTGGCGATCGGTCAAAGGTTGGAGTTGTTTTCCAGCCTTAATNGGCTGAGAAGCACTTGAGACCCCAGACAGGCGTATTTACAACTTGTCATACAGTGATTAATGGCTCTGCTCACATGCTCTGTTGCGGCACCGCCGTGATTTGGGCTGCTACCTGTCATCGCTGCAATTTCATGCACTTTACATTCTTCATGTATTTGTCCCAGCAGAGTGCACCTGCTTTCAGCAAGGAGCAGTTTCTTGTCTGTCTTGTGACCTGCTGCCTTCAACTCCCATCTTGTGTATCTCTTCTTTCTGCCTGCTCCTTGCTCCTGTCTGCTGGGAGATCAAATTTTTGGGTCAGTATTTTTGCTCATGTCTAAATGTAAGATGCAGCTTTGACAAAGAAATAGTGATGTTGCTTAAGTCTGATTTTAAAAAAGCAAAATATGAAAATAACACCATCTTTGAGGTGCTGGAGCATGTCTAGAGAAGGGCAACAAAGGTGGGGAAGGGTATAGAGAGTAAGTCGTGAGGAGTGGCTGAGGGAGCTGGGGATGTTCAATCTGGAGAAAAGCGGATTCAGGGGAGATCTTCTTGCTCACTAGAACTGCCTGAAACGAGGTTGGAGCAAGGTAGGGGTTGTCCTCTTATCCCAGGCAGCCAGCAACAGGATGAGACGAAATGGTCTCAAGCTGTGCCAGGGAAGACTCAGGTTGGACATCAGGAAGAATTTCTTCACAGAAGGGGTTGTCAGGCATTGGAACAGGCTGCCCAGGATGTGGTGGAATGGTGGATACCTCCCTGGAGGTGTTCAAGAAACGACTGGATGTGACGCTTAGTGCCATGGTCTAGTTGATAAGGTGGCGATCGGTCAAAGGTTGGAGTTGTTTTCCAGCCTTAATGATTCTGTGATTTTACACAGATGGGCTGTGGGAACTGAAATGTTAATCTCTCTAACATACACCTGAAGGCAGTGCCAGTCTCAGACTGCTTTTTCAATCTTTACGGCAACAAAACCAGGTCAAAATACCTTTTACTAGTGCAGCAGGTTTCTGTACATGAACTTCTTTGAGGATTTCCTACTTCTGTTTTCCAAAGGTTCATAAAGAAAAAAGCTGGTGATATTTCTGTCGTGTGGTCTCCTGGCATATGGGCATGCAGTGTGTGATTGTATTAATCTAGGACTAATTCATTTACAAATCTATTATCCGTATGTTATGAGTAGCTGCTTGTAGTTAATCACTGCACTTGTTTTCAGCAGTTCTTAAGGGCTTGCCTTGTAATGTTGCGTGTCAGAAATCTGACGTGTCTGGACAGTATCTAAGTACATTTAGTCTTCTACAATGCTTGAATAAAGCCCTTAAGTTATTAATTAGAATAGAACAGGGGTTTTGAGCTTGTTTTTCAGTCTGTGAATGTGTGGTATGTGTTACTACTGAATATGAGGTTCTTGCCAGTCTCTTGACCTCTGGAAGGACTGAGTTACCCTCCATTTCTCTGATGTCCCGATTTTTCTATTGCTTCTTGCAACTGACTTCATTTCTGCCTAACAAAATGATTTTTTTTGGCACTGCAGCAAGCTGGCACTGCATTTTCTTTACAGCTGTGAGGCACCATTACCAGAGTTGCGCTCTTGGCTATATAAGATGACATTGCTTAAATTAATGCAACCAAACCATATCCTAGCAAAATTTGCAGAATCACCAGTTCCACTGCTTTGCCCTTTTCCTGTGAGTCCCTGAACTGGGATGGTCGAGACCTTTCAGACAAGTGTCTGTCCTGCTCCTGCCAAGTCTCAGACCCAAAGCAGTTGCCATCAGACTGTGTTGCTTTTTTCAACCCCTCTCTGCTTCTCTGATAGTTTTAGTTAATAGCTGGAAATAAAGCTGATTAAGCTTTTGGGCCTCCAGCTCTGCTGCCTGATCACAGGGGCAGCTCTCCAGTGATGCCTTGGTATTTTCTTGTTCTTCAGTAGATGCCATTAACAAGTACATGTGTTTAAGCTGTCGTCTTCCCTTGCCAACTCACTTGTGCTTCCTTACCGGGCCTGTGCCACCCACAGCAGATGACTTAAGGCTGGTGTATCGTGTTCCTCTGTGCTGGGATGTCCTGCATTCCTATGGGAAACAGAAAACTGAGCTTCCTTCCAAGGCTTCTCGGCTGTTTTCCCGCACTGTGGGTGTAGGGGCTGGAGAATGCCGACATGGGATGAGCAGTGCAGGGTGGGATCAAGTGTGCTGCCCCTGGCTCTCCCCAGTGGAAAACTGTATTAAGTTTCTCTCGTGCTGCAGGATGTGAATTCCCAGCAGCCAGAGGACAAGATTTTTGTTCTAAATAACTTCCTTTCTTCCTTTTCTCTTGAGGGGTGATGGAGCTAAAGATTAAACAGCACTGAAAGGCAGCTGCTTCTCTTCTCCTTTGGCAAAAACTGAGTTGCTGCATTTCTGCATATGAAAGTTACTGCCAAAAACTCTTCCCTCCCTCTCTGGCAAGAGAGAAATTAAGGTCGTTTCCTAAGCACCCGAGTTGTCACTGCCTGCCTTTCACAAAACACCTTTTGATGTGCTGCTGCTACAAACCTGGTTTCAGGACGTGCAGGCTCCCTGGCCTAGATCTGGGGGAGAAAATGAGGGGGGAAAAGGGAACGGAAAACAAAAAACTGGCACACCTGCCACTGCATGTCCCTGTCCTGCGTGTCCCTGCTCCCTGTCCCTGCCTGTCCCCTCTCCCTGTCCCCGTCCCGCCTGTCTCTGTCCTGCTTGTCCAGATCCTGCCTGTCCCTGTCCCGTCTGTCCCTGTTCCGTCTGTCACTGTCCCGCGTGTCCCTGCTCCCTGTCCCTGCCTGTCCCCTCTCCCTGTCCCCGTCCCGCCTGTCTCTGTCCTGCTTGTCCAGATCCTGCCTGTCCCTGTCCCGTCTGTCCCTGTTCCGTCTGTCACTGTCCCGCGTGTCCCTGCTCCCTGTCTGTCCCCTCTCCCTGTCCCCGTCCCTCCTGTCTCTGTCCTGCTTGTCCAGATCCTGCCTGTCCCTGCTCTGTGTTCCCAGCCCACCTGTCCTTGTCTCGCCTGTCCCCATCCTGCCTGTCCCTGTCCCGTCTGTCCCTGTTCCGTCTGTCACTGTCCCGCGTGTCCCTGCTCCCTGTTCCCATTCCGCCTGTCCCCATCCTGCGTGTCCCTGCTTCCTGTCCCTGTCCCGCGTGTCCCTTGTCCCGCCCGTCCCCGCAGCCGCCACGTGCGGGNCTCTCCCGTTTCCCTGCTCTCCTCGCTCTCCCGTCTCCCTGCTCTCCCCGCTCTCCCCGCTCTCCGTACTCCTCTCAGCCGCACGTTGCCTCCGGGCAAACTTTCCGCTGCCCGCGGAGCCGGCAGCGCTGCCGGGAGGCGGCGAGAGGCACCGGCACCGCGGGGCGGCCACTGCTCGCTCCCCGCTCGCTCCCCGGGTTTATATTTTTTCACTACAAGTACTTCGGGTCCCATCCAAGCGCCTCGAAAAGTGTTACACGGGAGCTACCCGGGAGCTCGGGGCTGCGCTTCCTCTCGCCGGAGCCGCCGGTTCCCCCGTGCGGGGCCGGTGCGGGACCCCAGCCAGGCTGGGCGCTGAGAGCGGGGTGCCACCTTCCCCCGCCCTTGTGCCTTGGCCGTCTTTTGGGCTTAAAGCAGAGATTAGCCCCTTTATTTGATCTCTTGGCTTGTCGTAAGGCGACAGAGAGGGACTGCGGGGCCGGGGTGTTGCAGGTCTGAGACCTGACACGCAGCACCTGCGGGTCACAAGGCAGAGATATGAGCTGGTGCCAGTTTTTAAGTGCTGTCAGTCTTGGGCAGCTCTGAAGTGCAGAGTGTCTCTGTGCCCCACACTAAGCCGCTTGGAAAAATCAGTCTCCCCAGCTGTACACCCCCCTTTGAAATGCAGATACGAATAATCATTTAATTTATAGACAATTAACAGCGACTGCCTGAGTCGTGGGGTTTGGCTGGAAGGATTAGGGAGCGAAATGGCAGCTATGGGGTGGTAGATAAGGTGTTCAGAGAGATAGTCGGTGTGGTCTAGCCCTGCTTGATATTTCTTTAAAGAAGCTAGCAGACTGTTTTATCTCTTGGAAACATCATGAAAGACTTCAAGATAGTAGAATAAATGCTGGGTCCCACCTGGAACTGTGTTCTTGTCACAAGAAGCGCCTGCTAGAATTGCAGCTGCTTTGCACTTATGAGGTCTTTAGTAGATATCTCTGCTTATGCTTGATATGGAAATGAGTCCCCGGACTCTGTGGCCTCCTTTGTGAGCATTAGCAATCACTGCAGTAGTTGGTAATCAGTTTAGTTAAAGTCTCTTTGAGCCTTTCTTACTCAGCCCAAAATGTTTGTAGTTAGTAATTTTTTTCCACTCACCATGTTGCCTGTAAACACCGTGGCTTCCCCTGCGGCTGCTGATAACTCAGGTTTAACAGGGATGTACCTGAACTGTTCTGTGGAAGCAAGAATGCAAACTGGATATGCCCTGGGCTTTGGGAAGTAGCAGTAATTCTGGAATTGTGGAGGAAAACCCAACATGCTCTAGGCCGGAACATTTCCTTAGAGCTCTGGATGATTTACTGAGCTAGAGCAGGTAGCCAGGTAACAGTTTAAGTGCTTTTAAGGTGTTTGTTTTATACACCACTCAAACACTTAACCCACAGTTGGAGACTGTATGGAAAGGGATCAAAAGAAAGGGGAAATAGTGCTTGTTTCTGCTCCCTGTGTTGCATGGATCCCTGTGGTGGAGGATCTTGTGGTAGTTTAAATGGCTGCTGGGCTGGAAGGACCACCCTTTCCTTTTCTGGGGAGAGAGATAACAGAGTTATCACAGGAGCTTACACTGTCCTTTGCCTTCTGGAAGGGAAGATTAATAAGCATGAGACTGACAGAGCTTTTGGCCCACTCATAAGTGTTCTCACAAGGCTGAGCACTGGATTAATATTTTGCTCGTGTTCTCAATCAGGACGGTGTTGTGGCTTTCAGGCTGGTGTAATAAAGGCCAATTTTTAAAGCTTATGCTCCTAATGACAAGTTCACAAGGACTGATTAATTTTGAATGTCCTTATTTCATTGTGGGCAAGGCCTAAAAATCCAGATTTAGTTGTTTGCTATGCTAAAAATGTGTTCTCTGTGGACTGGGAAGGGCAGTGGTGACCCAAACATTATCAGAAACTTCTGTTTCAGTGTATTCTTTAGTAGATGTATTTGACTGATCAGCTCTGACTTTCAGAGATCAGCAGAAATTACTCTTGTGTTGACACTTTTAGACAGTAATGTAGTCAGCTGGTCTGGGTCTAATTCATTTCAGGTTCACAAGGATGCAAATAATGTCCGGGAGACTTGTGCTTATCAAAATGCTCAGAACTTATGGTTGGAACTCATTACAGAAAGTCTTGCTACTCTCATTGAACCTGGGGAGAATGCTGCTGGTTTACTAGTTTACTTGTGTGTAGGATTCGAAATTTAATTTGGTCTACTAAAACTCTAAGGCAGGTGTTGGGAAAGATAGAAGGAAAAAAGCAAATCTTCAGAAAGTCTGCAAATATCAAGGAATTTTTAACAAGAAACATGGACAAATTGCCATGGATTGGTTCTTCCTGCCTAGAGTTTCTTCCTCTGCCTCTGGCCAAGTTTTAGTTATTTAATTCATTGCTGGTGTCCCTGAAGTGGCTTTTCCATATCCCTCTGATAATGCTGGATTCCTCTGTCACCCAGTTTTCCTCTCTTATCTCAGTGGCAAAGCAGGGTGACGCAGCAATCAGGGCACACTCACTTGGGATTTGGGAAGACTCAGCTCCCACTGCACCACGTCCTTCCTGTGTGACCATTGGCCAAGTTCCACCAGGCCGTGTCCAGCCGGGGAGCGGGGCCTGAAAGTGCAGAGGGATGTTCTGAACCTGAGGATTAACCACCTCGCTTTGGTGCCCTCATCCCCCTGGTATTTTGGGGTGTTTTTTGTTGTGTTTAAATACTTCTGTCTCTGCCTGGGCTCCCTTTCTGCCAGGCAGCAGCCTGAGCCCTCCCTGGGTGCAAATCAAGCGCATGTTAAAGCTCTCCTGTGCTGTTTACTCCTCCGTCCTCCAACACTCGGGGACCAGATGGATCTAAAAACTCGAATATGCTCTCTGCTTTCCATGGTTCTCGTGCTTGCAACATACTAGTCTGTTTTCTATTATAAGATATTAACTCATAGTTTTTGTAAGTATTTTAAACTTTGGGGGGGGAAATGAAGAGAGAGTGGGCAGTTTCTTCACAGTGTTGTGGGTTTTTAATCGTGGAGCTCTTAAGGAAAAAAAAATAAATCCCACAAGTTAAAGAGATTTTCAGCAGTAGGTAGCCAGAAAATGTCCTTGCAGAGTTGGCTTAGCAGCCTGTTGCTTCCTCCCATAATCAGTTTTCTTCTAAGTGACAACTCTTCAGCGTAGTGTGAAGAAACAACACTTCACAGTGTAAGAGGAAGTTCCAGGCTGTGCAGGTAATTACAAACTGTACAGTAAATTACAACACTGGGTAATTCAGGCTCATTGTGTTGCCACCTCAGTGTTGTAACCTGTCTTTGTGCCCGGCCTGCTTGGCCCTTGTCCTCCCCCACCCCTTTCATTTACCTCTGTCATGGGCCTTTAGGCCCTTTTAGGACAACATTTCGTGACCATCTTATCCTGAATTATGCCAAGTGCCGAGTCAGGAACTTAGATAGGTGTGTGGCTGCTGCTGCCATTGTTTGGAGAGCTGTTTATTTATTTATTTCTCAGATGGGAAACCTTTTTATCTCCTTACAATGTTATTGCTGCCAAAAACCTTGACCGCTCAGCAATTAGACCACAATCCTCCGAGCAGCGTGTTATTGGAAATCTTTAATTGCTTCTGTGCCATTGTAAAGCGCTGTAGCTATGTGAGTATTTTACCATTGTGCTGAGAGTCAATGATATTTAAGAGCTGAGCTTGGACACTGCTGCTCAAAAGGACTGGAAGATCAGCAGAGTGATTCCAGTTACCACTATCAGTTCTTGCTGAAGTTGCCTTAAGAGCTGAGGGTCGCTCTGGTTGGAGGTGCTTGAAAATACAGAAAGCAGTTGATCAACCCTTCGTCCCATGCAGAGGCTGGTAGGATCAGGAGAGACTACAGCACTTGTGTTCTCCATTTAAACGTGCATCGTGTGCTCAGGGTTTGTCTGACTGCAGAAAACAGCCTTGTGCTCCACCAGGGATGTGATGGGAATGTGCAGGCAGGGGAACCTGACCCCTTACCCTTCCTGCCCACCCCTCCACGCAGCTGTGCTCACCCGGCACACTGCTTGGGCTTCCTGTTGACAGAGCAGAGTCGTCGGGGATTTCTCATCTTTATTATTTCTTTGCTGCTTGTGATAACACAAATGCAATGCTTAAGAGGCCTCTTAACTACCCACTGATTGCTAAAAACTCTATCCAAATAGGTTTTGGTATTTGGGTAAAAGTAGTATGGTGTGTGCAGAGTTGATCATTAACTAAGCCAGGGCTGTATTGTTCATAACTCCTTTTCCTGTTTGGCTTTTCCTTTTATTCCGCTGGAAGCTGTGGGTATTTGTCTCACCGATCCTTCCTGGTAGGAGTTGGAAGAGAGACAAGAGATGGTTATCCAACATAAAATCAGTGTTTCAAGGACAAACCCCCCCACACCACCCGTTTTTAAGCAATATGTTTTAGTTAGGAAGCCCACGCTGCTGGGCTGCCAAATTAATGTTTTAAAAGGCTGTGAATGGTAGAATTGCCTCTGAGGTTCTGTGTTGTCTGGAAACATCTGCAGATGTTCCTGTCTCTGGAAATGCTTGGGATTTTTCTAAAGACCTCAAGGCAGAAGGACCCCAGTGAGATTATCAGCAGAAAAAGACCTTTGGGGGCTAGTGAGTGGGTTGGCTGGGATTTTTTTGCAGGACTATACTTCCTTGTACCTTTATCACAGAGCCCCTGGTTAAAATATTGCTTCATTGTTTTTTAAATAACTTCAGGCTAACTTTTGTAAATTGTTGCTTCTAACTAGTGTTTCTGAGGTCAGAGAAAGTTTAAAATTCTGCATCCCTTTCTGCAGTAGGCTCTGAAGAGCTGTTGTCTCCTCTGCATTGGTCTGATAAACAGCATTTAAATTGTCAGCCTGTATGGGCTTAAAACTAGTTCAGCAAATATTTTTTCTCCAGTGTAATGGATGTAATGTGTACAGAGCGAAGCTACAACTTGAGTTTCCAGTCATGGTGTTGCATAGCAGCTGGTTGAACGCTCTTATTTTCACAAACACATGGAACAAAACTCATTCCTGTCCTTAATTCTGAAGGCTTGTGCCTTTACTGAAGTGTTTTGAAGACACCTCTTCGCTTTTCACGTGCGCCTGGGCCAGAGCTTGGATTCAGCAGCTTGGGAAGCAACTGGAGAGACTGGCAGTAGTTGCTCTATAGCCACCTGCTGCTGGGTTGTGTGGGATTAACCAAGTGTTTTGTTACAGACAGGAGCTTTCTGGTTCAAGAACATCAGCCCATGGACAGGGGAGGCTGGGGAGAAGAAAAGTCTGTAGAGGTAAATGATAAGACAAAGCCCAGAGTTGGTGAAGGCTGGGGGTGACACAGGAGTCCAGGCTGGGAGATCCTTGTGTAGGATTGGGATGTCTTGGCCTTGGCAGTTGTCTAAATTTGGGCATTTCTAGGTACGTTGAGGCCAGAGGGTCTTCATTCAGTGCATATTCCTGTTTATCCAGTATTTATCTGCCCCTCATCAGCATCATATTCAGCCCTTTGGGCTCTCTGGGTTTACTTGCAATAAGCCATTTAAGCAGGATGCTTTTGCTCAAAACACCTTTGTTACAAGTAGGCTAAACCCAGACTGCTGAACCAGAAATGATTTAGTCCTTTCTTTTAAACAAATGATCTTTGTCACTTATTAGCAAAGTCCTTCGTTTGTTCACACACTTCTCACAAAAGCTCAGTGAGCTCCCTACTGTCCCACCCGGGATCTCCTCAGGAGCTCCCTGGGTTGGTGGCTGGGTCACACTGCTAAACTTCCAGCTTTTCCCTGGAAGAGTGCAGATCTGTTACACCTGGCTGTGGCAGGATGGCTCTTGTGGAGGCCCCGAGCTGGATCGGAGCAAGTTCATCATCCCCGGGTCCAGAACTGCCTCAGGGTGCCCGGTGTGGGCCGGGACTTGTCTGTACAGGGGTGTTACTGTGTGTAGTGAACTGTGCTGCATTTCCTCTCTCCCTGTGACTTGTTTGCCAGCGTGGAGAGAATGAATTTGCTCCTCTGAGCCTCTTGTTGCCCCGCAGCCTCTGTTCTTACAGCATCCTAAGGTGGATGTTAGTTGTTGGGCTGTTACCTGTGACTTGGCTGAGGTGACAAACAGGCATGGGAGGCCCTGTTCTGGGTGAGTTGCTGATGTTTTGTCAGACTCCAAATGGCAGGTGGGACTGGAGTAGGGTCATTTTTATTAGCAAATGATAAATTTACCTTTGTCAGTTCATAATTTAAGGGGGAGCCTCATTTCCACAGCCGTACAGATGGGGAAGGATGTCATTAGTCTTACCTTTGTCCTCCTGCTTGCTTTCTGCAACTCAATGCTGAATTCAAATGAACTCAGAATTGGCGGGGGGAGGTGTTCATTGGGAATTTTTGGTTGTTTAGTTTGTTTGGGTGTTTTTAGGGCTCGTGTCATGGTGGTGTGTGAAGAGTTTGTCACCAGCTTTGTTATTGTTAGGGTTGGTTTGTTTGGTTTTGGGTTTTGGTTTTTTTTCTCCCCTTTATTTGCTTTGTAAAAGAGACAGAGAAATCAAAAAACAAATGCAAAGTGGAGCAGCTGCATTCCTTTGTGGTGCAAAGACCCAAAAGCCAGTTAGTCTAAATAAAAACAAATCATTTGTCAGCACCATGTCTACCCCTCCTGTTGGTTTGCCACGACCAGAAAGTTGCAAGAAAGCAAAGGAGGATTATCCATGTGCCTCCATGGCAAGCAGGGGTGATCTGAACATCCATCCCAGAGGTGGGTGATGCTGCATTCAGCATTTCAGAGGGCAGAGTCTGCTCAGCAGGACATCAAGGAGATGGAACAGGCCATCACCCAGGTTCCCAGTACAAGAGCAAAACCTTGACACCTCTGTAATCTTCCTGACTTCTTTGTCCTTAGTTCCTTCAAGTACATCATGATATGTTTTATGAGAGGCTCTCTAGCTTGAAATTCAGCAAATATCTGTTCTGGAGCCTCTTTAAAAGCTGTTTAAGAGCCTTTTCCCTGAGGTACACTATGTTCTTGTTAGAGACTTCTCTGGATCTGCGTTACACAGCAGTGTTTAGTGTTCTGTTGGTCTTTCTGCTTTAATGTGTGGTTTTTAAAGGGGTTTCCATGCTTTTAGGAAATATGAAGACCTGAGTTAACCACAGAAAATTGGCTGCCAAACTGCTTAAAGTGCTAATTCTGCTGAAATTTAGCACCTGACTTTTGCAGGGATAAACACATCTGGAATCTCTACTCTTCGGAGTCCAAATTCCTGTAAAATAAAACTTTAAATAATGTGTTTTCAATCTGAGTCTTAGTCAGCAAAACCTTGCAGAGTTTTTATGTTGAAACTCCTTAAAATGCATTTTGAAGTAAAGCACTGACATCTCCTTTGACTGAAAGTCGCATTAAGGTGCTAAAAGAGTTGGTTAATTTGCAGCTGTGCTGAGAAATCACAAATGCAGAACTGTGGGGTGATGTTTCAAAATGATGCACGTTGCTGTGTTTCCTTTAATTTACTTTTTTTGTGAGCATATACCATGAGGAGTGGATTGTTGAAACAGTACTGCTTCCCTGCTTTTCTTTAAAGTAGCTGTATAAAAACATTGCAGTTCTTAAGAATGGTTTGAAGAAGTCTTGTCTGCTGCATAGAAATCTCCCAGTTCCTTTTGCCTCTTGGGCTGTCCTTCATTTCAGCCTTTATTTAAGTTGGGAGATGCTATGCTGTAGTTAGACATCCCACAGTCTGTCAGCTTCTGTTTAAAGTGGTGTATGGTGAGTGATTAATGGAAATTATTTCGGGAATAAAGGACTCCTGGTAAGCTGATCCCTATTCAGAGCACCAAAAGAAAAAGCAGAGTCACAAGGGATGTTGTCTCCAGGAAGAACTTGCAACATCCGTGGGGGGAAGAGTTGGATTGGAAAGCGATGCTGAGTTTGCATTTTGGAAGGCATCATAATTATATCTCATGGGCTGATTTGGAGAGCTTTTCCTGATGGCTCCGGAGGCTGATTGTCACTTCCACCAGCAGAACATTGGAGTGGTTTTTGTGGCTGCTGCTGGGGTAGGTGTGTGCTATGCTGGGGGGGTGAGCTCTGAGCCCCCAGAACAGGCAGCCTCTCACCTGGGGAGCAGCCTGGCCTTCAAGGATGAGAGACCTCATCCCCTGTGGTGCTGTGTTGTTTAACCCAAAGGGCTGCTGTGTATATTCTTTGGTTTGCAACTTTAAATTGAGTATGAAGTTTGTATTGACCTTGCTTGTGCAAACTTCTGTCCTGAGTGTTGCCTTGGATTGAAGACACAGAATCTATTAAACTATTCCAGCTACAAAGTTGGATCCTTTGTCTTTGATGCTTTCTCACTTCTAAATTATTAAAACTTCAAGTTATTATTTACAGCCATGTTAAATTTTGTATTCCATTAATGGCAGCTTCCCTATTCCATAAAATGAGGTCGCAGGTGTATTTGCCAGGGGGAGCAGATCAATAGCCCAAATACGGGCTCTATCAGCACGACAGATAAAACTCCCTGTGACTTCCAATTTCAAATCAAAAACTATTGAAAGAAACCTGGCACGTGGCAGTTCTCTCTGAAACAGTTCACAAACCATCTCACATCACTGGCTACTGCTGACTGTCCTTTTTGCTAATCTAAAGGGACAGTCGTTCCTAAACCGATTTTACTGTTCCTGCTGGCAACTGTCATTCAGGGATCAAATACCCCTCGTGCATGGGGAGGATGCAGTAAAAATGAGAGAAAATTGGAAGTGCTGAGTGCAGCAGAAGTTAAAATACTGAACAAATAACTTCCTTCTATATTTTTATGAGTCAAATCCAACAGCCTCTTGATGATTTTTGATGCTTTTGGTAAACAAGCATCTGCTTCTTTTTAGCACAGAGGAAAAGGCTTATTATTCAGCATTGATTTCTTTGTGTAGAGACAGAGTGGTCCTTGTTTTGGTGCTCTATTTACAGGGGTCTGTTAATGTATTTACTGAGGGCAGGCAACAAGGCTGTGATCAGAGCCAGGCAGCTTCCCCAGTGGAATTCCTCCATCCCATGCCCTGCTTGGGGTGGTTGCAGAGCTGAGTCCTGACACAGTTCTGCTCCAAGGGCCAGCACTGGCCATGGTTCAGGCAAGTCAGTGATCCCCTTCCATCTGTAAAATGCTGGACATACTTTGTCTAAATATGGGGGACCCTGGACTTGGCTGCAGTGGGGAGGGACAGTATGTTGACCTCAGAGTGTCTCCTGTGACTTGGGTTACAGTCGTATTTAAAGCTGAGGGGTTCTTGCAGGGCACTGCCAGTCAGGCCAAACATGGTCAGGTCTGTGACAGTGACGTGCAGGGAGATGGGAGTAAAAATTAGTTATAAAATATCCTGTCTTAAACATATTTATATGTAGTGGGTAGAGACCTGGTTGCTAACCAACTGCTCAAGGGTCTGTCAGCTGTTGTTTAAGGTTTAAAAAGAAATGGGCTGTGTACAAAGGCAACACTTTCAAACTTTGGTGGCAGAGGAGATTATTGTGTGGTTTAAAGATAATCAACATGGACTAATTTGGAGGGGAAAAAGCTAAGTACGTGTCAATCAGAGGGCTGTTCTTCCTGAGGACAGCTAATCAAAAAGCTGGTGGTTATTTTTCTCTGATCCTTGATGCGATAGATTCTCCTCGTGAAGTTTTCTCACGTCGATTAAAGTGTTTTTAAGAACGTATTTGTGAAAGCATTTTGTTGGTACACGGCAGCTGGCTCGCTGTGGACAGGCTGAGGTGGGAGGAGTGTGGCACATGGTGGTAAAACACTGTGGAGTGTTCTCCTGGGTATCGCTGTCCTGCTCTGTGAACCCCATGGTATGCATGAAAAATGCCCAAGGATGTTTAAACAGTATATAGCACAACAAGAATGTCATGTAGAGCTTTAATCTGGGAATGTCTTGACTTGGAGACCTGGAAGCCTTTGGGGACTATCATGTAAAACAAATTCCTTTCATGGTCTCGCTTCCGGTCTGGGTCTTTAAAAAGTGCAGATTTCTTCTGTAAACACCGAGTGCCTGGATTTCTTAATCAGCATCCTAATTGTGTTAGCGACCCCCTTTCCAGACCATGACCTGCCGTGGTCGGACCGCAGGAAGAACGATTTTGCGCATATCTTCAGTCTTGAATTCCAGAGACATCAGAGCTTTGTTTGCACAACTTGTTTTGCTGTTGCTTTTTGGAATCTTTTTCCTTCTCTCTGTAGATTATCTGGAGCCGACTGGGAGGCTGAACGTGGGCCATCAACACGTGGCTTGCTGGGCCTCCCTCAGTGTCACACAGCCAGGGAGATGGGCAATAAAGATTTTTGTTATTAGTGTGCTGCGTGGAAAATGCTCTGTGATACCTCCCGTCCGTCCTTGCTTAACTCTGTTCCTCATTGCCATGGTGACTCATACAGCTGTTCCCAGGTTCATATTCCTTGGAATAAGTCGTTACCTGATGATCTGGCATCAGCTGAGCGTCCCAGTCCGTGCCGTGTTCCGGTGGTGCCGGCAATTGAAACTCAACGCGGCACATCTCCCACACCCTGAGAGCTGCCCAGCCTCGGCACCTTGGTCCTTTCTGAGGCTGCTGAGCGCTGGCAGGAAGCGACCGGGATGGACTGAGCGGTGAAGTGACTCAGGGGGGTTGTGTGAGTTACTGTATGAGCACACGCTCAGCAGCAGCCCCGGGAAACCTAATCCGGAGCTGTCGGCACAGACGTGGGCACAGGGCTGGGGGGGAAGCAGCACTGAGCTCTGCCAGGTGGGATGGCAAGGAGACAGCTGGTGCCCGTGCTTTGCCTTTCCTTTAGGAGTTTATGTGTTGAGCTGGTTCATCCAGAGGCCAGGAGTACGTGAGGGGAACAGGAAGCCCGTGTGGACTTTGAGTTTTATCAGAAACTATAAAATGTTGTACAGCTTATAACAAAACCCTTTCCTTCACCCATAACAAATAAATCCCTGCCCTGCCTGCGAGGGAACATGTTTGATAGGAAGGTCAGCTCAGCCCTGCAGAGCGAGGCTGGGGGCACTGGGAGGCAGAGGAATGCTGCAGGTGGTCGGGGTTGTCTCAGCACAGTGCAGCTGCGTGGGCTGAAAACTTCGCCTGCAAACAGCAGCTGTTGTTGCTCCCCTTGCTGGCAGCGAGGCAGGGATGAGTCTCTGGCAGGGATAAGTTTCTCAGCCCAGAGCTGTCGTCTTCCCTGTGGTCTCCAAAGGACTTTGCTGCTCTCTCCAGCGTGCCCAGGCTCTGACTGAAGTTTGCAGAGTGGGTTCTGGAGCTCAGTAATTGTTCCTGGTGGCAGAAGAGCCCTGATGGCATGTGCATGATGGTTTGTTCCAGCAGAGGGCTTGACTTGTAGACTGGTAACACATTCAGGTGTTGACTGGATATCAATGCTCCCCCCAGCCTGGTGGGATGACTTGAAGCTGGTTAGATTCCATCTCGGAAACTTACTCACTGTGGTTGTTTCTTGCATCTGAAGCAGACACACTTCACTTGCAGACACAGCCATGCTCGTCAGAATTCCCTTTGGCAAATTCTCTCTGAATTTACCAGAAATTCTCTCCTCACTTGGAGCAAGTAAAAGGCCTTTGGGAGTTCAGATTCATACCCCTTACCCTCACTTTTGGCTGTCTTCTGGCAAACTCTGAGTTTTTCCTATGGTCTTAGTTTGGCTTCAGAAGATGCCCATATTGGAGCCCAAAGCAAGGGAAAAGGGGACTTGGTGATGGTGAGAAGGGATCAGTACATCAGTTCATGCAGATGAGTAACAGTTGGCATTGCAGATCTTTCTGTGATGATGCCTGCCTGTGTCATTGCAGCTGAGTTCTCTCTCCAGGGAGCCCCACCTTGGAGCAGAGGAAGTGCCTGCAGACAGTTCCTTTTTAAAAAAAAGAAAAAGGCACAAATGCAGATGTTGTTAAAAATGCAGTTTGCGTCAAACCTCTGAGCCTGAGTGGGTTCCCACGCTTGCATTGTTTTTGTCCTCTGGCTGTTTCTGAAGTTACAGAAGTGCTGAGTGTCAAGAGATGGCCTTTGGTGGAGAACCACTTCCCCTTTCTCCCTCTGCCCTCGGTGGTGTCACCTCTGCCGAATCCTTTTCGGGAAGTCATGGCCCTTGTTTTGCTCAGCACTGGGTTTGTTTCTCTTTTGGGTATCAGAGAAGCCTGGACTTGTCTGTGTGTGCTGCCAGCTGACCCTGTTAATATAAATGTCACTGTAGGGCAGTCCTGAGTTATCTTTGCCTTTTCCATTTCCCTGTTGTTGTGGTAGGGTTTTGATGGGTTTTTTTATTAATACCTGGTACTGTGCTTTACCCAGCTCTAGACATCTGTGTGAAGGGAACCAGTGCCTTCAGCACTTGTCTAGGAGCAAAGGCTTAAACTGGAAGCCAAACATTGCTTCCCTCTGTTTAATTTGTTAATGCTGTTGGCAGTTATTAAACAGTGCTTTAGAAAGTAAACAAGGGAAGTAGGGGTGTTGTTTATTGAAAAACAAACTACAGTAAAGGTGAAAGAGGTGCTTCTCTGGGGAGAGATGCTGGAGGAGTGCGATGCTCTCGGCTGGTGGTTTGATGGAGAAGTGCTCTGGGCTGCCAGGCTGCACATAATCCAGCTGTGCACCCAGCTGCTGCTGCACCCTTGGCTGGGGAACTGATGGGTTATTAACCAGGACTTTTCTTGTGGGCAGGGGAAGTGAGTGGGAGGCTGGCGGTGAGAGCCGCTCCTGCAGCAGGTGTGATGCTGGGCCCCAGCCTGCCTGTGGAGGAAGGGAAATAGCCAGTTTGGGAGGCAGAGAGCAGGAAAAGGGAGGGAAGTGGCTTGAAGTGCTGAAAAAGCCAGCAGGCTGCTTGGCCTGCCCTCCTGTAACTTCTTCTACAGCAGGCACAGCAAGCTGTGGTGGAATTGCTGCCCGTGCAGGGAGCGTCCTGGCTGCTCCAGAGCTCTCTCCTGTCCCTGGCTGCCCTCTCTCCCTCCTTCCACACCTGGCTCCACAACCTCAGGAGTGAGCTCAGTATTGACACCTGCTGTGTGCTCCTGCCAGCCTTGGAATTCTGCTCTTTTTCTTGGTTTTGTGTTTTGCAGCCCATGGATTAAAGGAGGATGATATTGCTGAGCTGGCAGTGCAGATGTGCAAGGCTGCTCGTGTTAGGGGAAAATGTTGGGGGACTCTTGAGGGAGCAGCCTTTGGTCTGAGCGTGTCCTACAAATGGATTGGAGACTGGAAGCCCTTCCTGGTGGTGCCTAATTCTGCCAGGCAGCTTCCTGTGTTTGCAGAGCTTATGCTGGGTGGTGGTTGTGTTCCAAGAGATGCCCTTTAGGGAAATCTCTTTTCACTCAGGAGTTGAAGTGTCTGTGGTAACTGCACAACTCTCTTGCCATGGGGAGCTGCAGCTGGAGCTGGGCTTGGCATTGAAATCCCAGAGTAGTCTCTCAGCTCTGTTAGGATGCTACTTCAGAGCACTTTTCTACAGGGTTCTGCTTAATAAATACCTACAGCTGACAGAAATCATGTTCGTATCTCTATAAATAATACAGTTAGTGGACTTCTATTCAAATGTGAAGTACCTTGAAATCTTCATTTCCCCTGCTATCCCTTTTTAACGTCCCTGTTTCTTCTAAGCACAGAGGGAATGGTGCCAACTCTCTGGCTGTGCTACTTGGCAAGTGCCTGATGGAGGGCTGGGCTGGACAGGACAGGACAGAGCCTGCTGTAAAGGAGCTGCTCTGATGAGTGAGTAAAGCCGACTTTTGGAAAGTCATCCTCAGGCTCGCAATAACTTAATTAAGTGTTTATTAGGATAAAACATTGCCAGAAGCTACTCAGGTGCCTCTTTGCTTTCCTTGCTGTGCTCTTAGAAAGGTTTTCTCTCCTTCCTCTGTGCAACAGATTCAAAAGAAAACTGTAAGGTTCCTTTTTGAGTAATTTACACTGAGGGCTGAGAATTTCTCATTGAAACTGGTGGGTGGTACAGATTCACTTGTCTCCTGGCAGGTGGGGCAGCTCCCCAGCCCAGCAGCCCCTCTGATGGAAGGCATTATCCAGGGGGTTCATGGCAAAGCTTCCAGTGATTCCTGTTACTGCATCGCTTTGGCAAAGTCCCTAAACCAGTAACACTTTTGTGTCTTCAGACCAGTTTATTGGTGTTTGTCCTTGCAGTTTATGAATGAAGCTGTGCAGGGTGGCAGCTGGGAAGGTATTTACTGTTAGTTTGCCATCTGTAAGTTCTATGTGGATCCCATTTTGTAGCATAATGAGAATTTGGTATGAACTGTGCAGTATTTTCCTCGTGCACGAGGAGCTCAGCCCCTGGGCAGCAAGTCAGGCAGTGCGGGAATCACTTCTGTTTCCTGCTGTTAATGCTTGTTAGAAATTGAGTCTTCGGGGGGGAATGGCTCTGCTTTTTGTACAAAAGGCTTTAAATAGTTCTGATGTGACTTGTACAATTTCTACAAAATCTTTTCTGCCTGGGAATAAAATCAGCACAAGTAGCAATTTCTGTCGGAGTTCCTTAAATTTTCCGCTTTGTGGTGGTTCTCTTCCCAGTGAGCAGGGAATTACAAACAGCACATCACTGGTGGCCTCGGGGTTGCTGCCTCACTGCAAAAGTGAGCAGGCTGAACATGGACCAGAAGGGGTTTTTTCCCCCCAGCAGTAGTGCTGAGGAGTGCTTATGGATTTATTATGGGCATGTCCCAAGTAAGTCTTCTCCAGAAGAAAGCACTGTGCAGTCCAGAGGACTGATGAGGAGCCTGGTGTGCTGGTAAAACACAGCTCAGCTTTGTTACCTCTGCCAAGTTGGCTCTCTGTCTTCTGCTGTCCTGGGCTCAACTTCTCCCAGGTTGAGTGTCTTTTAACACCCAGTGTGTCCCAGGAGATTGTTTCAAAGAGCACTGAAGCTCCTGCAGGCTCTGGCAAACCCGATTTTGTGAAGTATTTCAAAGCCCAGGTTACACTTGGGAGCCATTGAGCTGTCAGCAGGGTGAAATTAGTAGTGGATGGAAGCACAGCTCTGCTGTTAGGGTGAGCACAGTCCCAAATCAGGAGGGTTTTTCTGAGCCCTAATTGCCCTTTTCACACACATCTTTTCTACCCTCTGTGTTTCTGAAGCATCTCAGGGTTAGTGCTGTTAGCATCCCAGCCAAGGAATCCTCTCTCCTTTTATATGAGGGGCAGTATCCAAAGGTGATCTTGCCCTGAAATATGGAGATTTTGGGAAAGGTCATGGCATGGACTGTCCAAGCAGGATGTACCCAAATTGAGCAGCCATTTCTGTGTGGCACAGGGGATGTCAGGCCGGTGATTGATTGCTTTTCCCCCCCTTGTTGTGCATCACAGGTACCAAAATAACAATCTCCTGAAAGAACCGTGTTAAACTTCACTGGTAATTATTATTAGAGCTCCTTGGACTTTCCTATAAATTTGTGGCCTTTCCTCCCAAGTTTTTCTGTGCTGCTTGAATCTCAGGGCAAGGGCTTGGTTGTGTGTGTGTGTTGGTTTTCTTTGCTGAGATGCTGTGCTGAATACTGATGTATGTTTGGTGTTGGGAGTCAAGGGTGGGCAATGCCAAGGGTGTGCCATGCCCTCCAGCTGCACAGTGAGTGTCCCCAGAGCTGGATTTGGCAGAAGAACCAGGGCTCTGGTGTCTGTAGGTTTGCCCTTCTCCCAGCAGAGCTGATGACCATCTCCTGCCCTCACTCCTGCCCTGGGGGAGGTGCTGCCCTCTCTGCTTGACCTCCCCGTTCCACAAGAATGATTTGCTTTGCCACATTCTTCAACTCTTCCAATCCTTTGTATGGGAAATCACATTCCCTTTCCCTAGTCTTACCAAGTCAAACTTATTGCTTGTGGTTAATGGCCCAAAACAAGGCTGTCTTGGCTTTAGAAGAGAAGGTGGCCTCCTGGAAGGATGCACCTGATGGGAATCTCTTTAGTTCTGCTTCCTTTCCAGGCCAGTTGCTGAGAGCTGGTGATAAGAGAAAGTGATGGAATTGAGAAGATTTTTAACCTCCCAGCCCTCCAGCTATGTGCTGCTGTATCCACTAAAAATAGTTGCTCATTCCACCTTCTGGGGGAACCTCAGGCACAGGCTAAAGGATTGCTAATGTTAGTTGTTGCCTTTGCTGATAAAATAAACTGTGTGAAAAGTGGCTGTGAGTGCTGAGTTCTTTCTCCTCCTGTGCAGCCTAACATCTTTTAACAGTTTTATTCTGTGGTGAGATTATAAAGGGAGGATAAGAATTTATCATTAATAATACTACTGCTATTTTTTTAAGTGTCTTTGAGATAACCCAGTGTTTCTCCAGTTCAGGCTGTAAGAAACTGTGCCACTTGAGAGCTTTCAGAGGATTTATTTCTCACCAAAGTCTAGAAAGGCTGAGTCAATTTTTTTAATATGAGAAGAGTGTGAGAAAGCATCTGTGTGCCCAATGAATTTATAATGTTTTGGTTTTAATTTTAGTGTAGGTAAAGATCTCTGATCCATTTTACCTTGGGATGAGTGATTTTCTCCTTTTTGAAATCCTGTTTTGTTGAAACATCCAGAGCATGTTTGACATCTGGTTCAATTTCAGAAGAAAATTTCTGGGAGGAACTTTGTCAGTGAGGAGTGCTGAGGGTATGACAGCACGGTCTAAACATTGGGATGTGCTGCAGGCTTGAGAAAGGTCTTTTTGAATCTGTGCATCTGCTTTGCTGGAGCTTGGAAAACTCATTTTTTCATGTCCCCAGCAGCAAAATGGAGAGGTGCCCAGAAATGCGCCTGAGCTTAGAGGGAAATCCAACTTTTTAACACAAGCTTGTGTAATTCTTGTGCCTGTAAAAATGTAGCTGGCAAAGCTTTTGCTAAAGCAGTCAACCCCAAATAATGAAAATACGTGGCAGGGCTTTTTCCTCTATTAATAATTTCCCAGTCCTTGTCTCTTAGAGGAAGGGAATAAGTACTTAGATCTGATATTTGTTTAAGGAACTAAAGGAATTAAGTTCCTAAGCTTTGCTCAGTTGAAGGACAAGCCAACATCTTTTTCAGGACATGGAGCTCCTGGGATACACAAGGCCAGGGACTCTCCCATTCTGTCTTACCATATTCATCAACCATCCTGTTGAGTAGAGAATTGCTTCTGGCTTTCTTCAAAGCCTGTATGACTGTCTTATCAATTCTGAGAAAAGCAGGAACCCTCGAGTATGCAACAGGGTGGCTGAATTGCAAAACCTGGAGTGTGTCTTGCTTTTTCCACGAACCACAGCATGTCTAAGAAAGCTACTGGAAGATGTGCTTAAAATACCAGCTGTTCCTCAGAACTTGAGAATTCTTTACTGTCCCTTTTTCACAAACTTCTCTCCTCATGTGACTTCAGAAAAGGCAAAACCAGGGCAGTGAGTGGTGTCTGATTTCAACAGCATTACAGTTTTACTTTGAATTTATAAGTCATTGAGAGTTAATTATCATGCAACTCCTAGACAGCAGTTTCATGATTTCTTAATCTGTTATGTACACTAATTTTCTTTTGGCTAACTGCTGAAGGGAGACATTTGTTTCTGCAGGGCATCAGCTGTGTCTGAACCACAAAGCTCGGGGTTAAGGGAGTCCATGATTGCCGAGATACCTGGGCTCGCTCTGCTTGTCACTGTTTAGAAATGTGGATCTCTCATCCTGACTTCCAGATTGAAAATGTAACCATAGGTTAATCCCCTGTGGCTGCTCAGGTTCCACCTCTACAGGCAGAGTGGTACCACACCTATGTTCTGCTTTTCAGTGTTTCTCTTTTTGTGTCACTCTCAGTTATGCTTTGAATGTTTGCAGCACTTATGTGAGGGGGAAAGTTCTTTACCAACAGAATAATTTGGTCTAAATCACTTCCTTGCAAAAGAACAGAGTGTGCATTCAGTGCCTTGAACTTCTCTTGTTCGTTGCTTTTTTTCCTTTTAAATACAAGACAGTTTTCCTCACTCCCTGTTTGTCTCTCCCCTTGCAGTATCAGCGAAAGCTTCCTCACTGTGAAAGGCGCAGCTCTTTTCCTGCCACGTGGAAATGGGTCATCGACTCCCAGGATCAGTCACAGGCGCAACAAACATGCAGGTAAAGTGTTGTATTGATGACTGGGGTTTGTCTGTTCCCTCTGATTTCAAAGTCCACCCTTCCTGAGTTCATTCTCACCTCGTGACACACATTTCTGTCTTCCCCTCGTGTGTTAAAGCCTGACCTGCCATCTCAGGGCTGTGCTGTTTGATGCTGATTAGATGGAAAGGTTTCAGAACTCTTTATCCTGCAAAAATGGGGGACATCAGGGCAGCAGTCATGACATCTGAAGTGGAGACTTCAGAATAACAGGCCCCCCAAAATACCATCCTATGATTTTTATATGAGAGGAGAATGGGAGAATTGCCATGAAAACCTTCAGGCATTGCACTGGGAAACCTGAGGTTGTGATATGGGATGAGTAATTGTTCTTCTTAATCTGAAAGTAACCGGTTATGATGGAGGGAAGGGAGGAGACTTTACCTCTACGTGGGGGTGAGGAAACCTCTGAGCAAAGTCAGTGTGACTTCTCAGAGGTGTGAGCAGAGTGAGTAATACAGAGTCGATTACAATTCCGCCTCCTTTATCTGCTCAAAGTTTGATTTGTGTTTTTGCTTTGACTCTCTTTGAAAATTTGACCTGAATAATGGAGCTCAAACATTTCCGGGTAGGTTGTTTTTTCATTGGCTGTGGTGCTTAATCAGTGATGATGTTTTACAGGGATCAGATAGCGTGGGGATTTTCCCTTGCATTGAGCGATTGATTGGAAAAAACAACATTGAAACCTTCAGACTTTTGCATATGGGACAGAAATAGAAACAGAGTCAGGAGTCAATGTGCTTTGGCAGAAAGTGACCAGCAAAACGTGATTTGGTTTGGTTCCAGGTGTAGATCAGTTTGTACTTTGAGACCAGCAGACTTGTCATCCAGGTCTATGTCTGGCAGAGTTCTGTACCTGATGTCTGGGCACCTCAAAATCTGTTTACAAGCATATTTATAGAAAAGATTTAAGTTAGAAGGCAGTTAATCACATACTTACATTCAAACTGCTTTGGTGAGATGTATTTATTACCAGTTGTCAAAAGAAAATGTTCTGAAACTTAATTTAAAGCTGGCTTTTCTGGTCAAGAATGAAGTGAAATTGTCTTTAGCGTGAAAGTAGTCGGCAGTTTGTTAAAAGTTTCTCTTGGCCTGTCTTGGTTTTTAATCTCTCCAAAGGCCATTCCTGAAGCCCAGGTCTCCCCCTGGCAGCTGCTGCCTTGACTTTACCTCGCTGAGGAGACCCACTGGATGGTTTTCCTTGTGAGCCTCTGCAGGGCAGCACAAACAGCTGTTGAGTCTCTCTACTTGCTCCAGCTGGCTTGCACGAGGTCTGGAGACCTTGGTGGAAAAATAGTTGCTTGTCTAATCAGCCCAGAGTTCTTGGAAGCCAGATTGCCAAGAAGGCAAATCCAGTGTGTTGTAATTGCTTACAGCAAGATGTTTGGTACTGGAGAGCCTGGCTTGCTTAAGGGATTTTTGTTCTTAGAAGGTGTATTTTGTTCCTGTCCTGAGATTTACTGAGGCATCCTTGCCTCAGTTTCCCTGCTTGTCAAGTGATGGGAATGCTGTAGTGATTTTTATGGTGCTTAGAGGTTTCACCAGCTTTGTTTCCTGTGGATTCTTCTAATAATCAGCAGACCGAGGGATCAGTGTGTCGCCTTCCTGAGCAAAACATCTGTACCACCAAAATTAAACCAGTGATGTAGAGAGCGTGGCTGTGAGAGGTGAACTGGCCACTGGCACTGAGCTGGCACAGTATGTGCAGCTGCCTCTTTTCTGGGACGCTGATAATCCACGCTGAGCTTCCATTCCCATGTGTGCCGTGACTTATCTCTGGCACACAAAATTAGAAGAGGGTAGAGAGCGGACATAATTTTCCAGTATGGAATTGCTGCCTATGGATGCAGTAGTATTTCAAGTGGCTCCAAGAGCATTTTCTAGGAAGCTTCACTAACCTCCCTGACCTGCTTTTTTAATTCATCAGGGGCGCTAGAATCCAGCGGGAAAAGTAAATGGGTAACAGGAAATAATTAATGCTCACACCCATTTCTTTAATCGCATCTCCAGCGATGGGAATCATTGGCAGATTGACTAGATATGGCACCAGCTGTCCACACTCCTCTTGCTGGGCGGTCCTGTGCCACCTGGAAAACTGATCTGTGGGATGGTGGGCTTGCTTTTCCACAACAAACAACACTGGAGGAGGCCAGAAAACGATGTAACTTCCCTGGGGCTTTTGCCATCTCTGGAACACTGTGAATCACTTTTCAGATCCCACTCTGATGCTTTGCACCTATCCTGCCAGCTCAAGGAAACAAAAGCATCTGCTCAGTGCAGGACAATGTGATAGGAAGCAGCAGCCCTGCCATGAATGCCAGCAAAGCTGACAGCTCTTCACAGGACAGGATGTGGTATCTTTGTGCTGGTTCTGGCATGTTAAAACCTTTCCTTTGGTTTTTCTTAATCCAGGAAGCTTACAAAGTGCCTTGTGTGTTTGGGGCTGAAAACCTGCAAGTTGATTAAAGCTGGCCAAGGAAGCAATTCTTTACTTTCCAGCTCTGGAGCTCCCAAGGCTGGCAGGGGAACAGGGAGGAGTGTGGTAAACTTTCTGAGGATGGGGGATAATGGAGCTCCTTGACTGAGCCTTGCAGAAAGGGTTGTCGTAGAAACTTTGTCTCGTTTTTAGGTATGGAGATAATCCAGTAGTCCTGGTGATGTGTTTTTAAACTCTGGAAACTTTGGCTCTTAAGCTGGTTCCTGAATTACTGGCAGCGATAGGTGGGAACCTTTACAATTTGGGGAGGAAAAAACTGAGGTGAAGCATCTTTCATTTCAAGCTGTCTAAGATGTGGATGCTTCATGAGACAGATACTTGCAGGGCTCTTCCAGGCAGTGGGCAGGAGCTGCAGAGGGACCTTTGCCTGTTGAGTCAACTGTTCTCAGCAATTCCCACTGTGGGAGCAGCTGAAACTTGCTGGAACTGGGCAGTGTTGCCAGGATTTTGCACTGGTGATGACGTGGGGAGGTCCTGTCACTGCACCCTTGGGAGGACCTGATGGATGAATTGGCCTTTCCTGAGTTACCTATCTCCATAAATAATTGCTATTTGTGGAGGCACGTGCCAGCCACTCCCGCACTGGGAACGATGTCCTTGGGCAGGAAGCGGCTTCAGCCTCTGGTGCTTTGTATGTGACTTCCCCAGCAGTGCAGAGTGCCTCAGTTTTTCCCACCCCTGGTTAAAAATGCAGTCCCAGAGCATTGACTCATTCTCCATGTGCTAAAATGCGTTTCAAGGAGGAAGGAAGAGAGCAGGGAATGCTGTGTCCTGTGTAGCCCACTCCACACTAGCTCACCTCTGTCCCATCCAGAGAGGGGCTGCTCTTCCACCAGCTGTAAAAATCATTAGAAAACTGGGTACTGTGCTCTTGCTGGGCAACTTTTCCTTTCTTCCACGTCCATTTTGGGGCATTTCTGGATACTGCTTCATGCCCAAGATTTCTTTGTTTCTGAGAGTCTGTGAAAAGCATGGATTCTAGCACCACTGATGAATTAGAAAGGGAGGTCAGGGAGATTAACCAGCCTTCCTAGAATATGCTCTTGTAGCCACTCCTGCTGAATATTTGCTCCTGCTTCATGCTCTTCCCTGCAGTGTTACCTAAACTCAGCTTCCTGGCTGTGGGGGAGTGGGAGAGGGTGGGAGAGTAAAGGCTCCTCTTCTTCCTGATCTGTGCCACCCACCTGGCAGCCTTGCACTCTCCTTTCTGGGAATGCAGATTAATTTTCCATATAATGATGGAAAAAACAGCCCCTTGCAGGAGGTGCTGCTGCTGACTGACACTCAGGGTGTGATGTTGGCTCTCTGCAGGCCGGGGAGTAGTGCTGAGAAGTCAGTGCAGCAGTGCTGGCAGAAAGGCATCTCAGTTGTCTTTCAAATACCTGATGCTTTAGGAACCTGGGACACTTGACTCTTTTTAAGAAGACTCAAAATCACAGTCATGCATTAAATTTAATTTCCTTTTATTTTTCCTCAGTCTCACCAGTGAAATTGTTGCAAGTGTTTTCTAAGAAAAAAATCGCAGGTGTTTGATTTTTCAGGAGGCAATTTTTAGCTGCTTTTGGGAGGGGTTGGTACATACCCATATGTGGGCACGTGCTGCTCTAAGGTGGGACTAAATCTCACTTCACAAGGGATACTTTTCTCTGGGTAGTAGTTCTGCACTGGGTAATAAAAGTTGAGTATAAAAGAAGTTGGTATAAAAAGAATTTGGTGTTAAAGAAGTGGCGGATTTCTGGTTTGAAGCATGTGGTAGAATGAGATGTTGAACCATGGGGCGGGGTCCATTTTTACCTTGTTTGCCTTGTCTATTAAAAGAACAAAGAATACCGAAACACTGTTTATTTCTGTTTAAAAAGATACCAGGATTTAACAGGAGAGAGCACAGTCACTGAGGAACAGGTGAGCACAGGGAGCAAAGAGCAGCTGACTCAGAGATGACAAAACTCATCTCTGAGGAGGTGGGAGTGACAACACTCACGGTGACGTGTCGGGTTTCTCGGTGGACATTTGCTCTGGCTGGACAGCCAGGAACTTGCATGTGATTTAAAACTTATTTTTGTGCACTCACCTTTCCCTCTTGCCCGCAGGGGATCTCCAGCAGCACCTGCAGGCCATGTTCATCCTGCTCCGCCCAGAAGACAACATCAGACTGGTAGGTCGGCTTTGTGCTTATCTGCTGGGAACTGATACAAAGGTTAAGCACCACTTGACAAATACACCTGTGGAACTCATGAAAGCAGTGCTCCATGTGTGTGTGTCTGAGTGGTTTTGTGCACAGGTTTGGGGAGTCTTTGCAACCACAAAGGTAGAAAAGCGCTGATTATGAAAGGCCTGCTTATTTGGTTGTTCAGTGAGACAAATTGTATGGCTAGAAAATTATCATTGAACCAGACACTGAGTACCTGTGCTCTCAAAGTCCTGTAACAGTTGCCAGAGAAGTTGGGTAAATTATCTTGGTGCCCTATTTAAATCAAGAATAGATGACTTATGTCTGACCAGTGTGAGCACCTGCCCTTCTATGATAGTTCAGTCATGTACCTCACTTGTGGCATCCCAAAAGGCCATGGCTTATCAGGGAGGAGCATTAGGATCCCGATGTAGCCATGCACCTGTATTGAACCCTGGCCTTCTGCTTTCTTGGGCTGTTGCCTCCTACAATGATGCAGTTAGGTATTGCTGTTCATGGCAGTGTCATGCAGTCCTGAGGACCTCCAGAAGCCAAACATGAGCAGTGAGGAATTTGCCTGGGACATGTTGAAGTGCTCTGCAAGGCCAGGCATGACTGCAGTGTGTCTGCACCTCTCATCACTCAGTAGCCTGAAGTTTTCTTTCCTGTGTTGTCTTGGTGCATCTTAGCAACGTCTGCCCAAAGGACTGCCAAGCACCACAAGTGTTATTCTGCCACCTCTGGTTTGCTGAATCCTCCTGAGCTGTACTGAGGATGGACTGATTGTATGAGTATAGCTAGGAAACAGCCAAGATGAATATGGAATGCTTAGACTTCCAAAATGACCACCGAAAATAATTTGCCACGAGCAAACTAAAGGACCTGCTCCTGAACTTTTTCAGGCACACCTTGCTGTCACTAAAATTTCATTGAAAGTGATGGGAAGGGGGGAGGTTCTCAATGCTTTTCAGAATCTGAGCTGGGGTTAGAACATTGGAAACCATTGAACAAGGCATTGTTCAGCAATATCACTGGCTACATTGTGTGATTTGGGACAAATTAGCCTTAACAGCTGAATAAGGACTTTGTGGGCCGAGACATAAACCCTTTTGTTCTGGGCCACATTTGGAATGCTGAAATCTAGCATGAGGTTAAGTTCGATAGTCTACTTGAATTTAATTGATTCTTGACGAAGGGTGTGCAGAGCTGCAGTGGAGTCTCTCACAAGACAGTAGATACAAATGAGATTTGAAATATAAACAGTACTGAGAGAAATGCATGCTCTTCGTTTTGTTGGCTGCTGTCATTCAGAGGGCAGCAGAGGAATCTAATCCTCTAAAAACCTACACTTAAAATTTGGAACAACCCTTGTCTCTGTTGGAGCTGTTGGCAGAGGTTTTTAGCCCTCCATGAGAGCAGGATTAGAGCAACGGTACCAGTGTAAAATCAGTAGGAAGGAGGAAAAGAAGTTGAGTACAAAGTGATTGAACATGTTCCTGTAGCTTAGCAGAGCTGGGGACTTGAAAGTTGGACATACTTTTTTGTCTTCAAGTATCTCAGTGAGAAATGTCTTCTTGGATGAAATACTATCAGAATGAAAAAGATGAAAGGTCAGTATGAACTTCTTGGAATGTGCTGTTCATAAGGGCTGGTGAAATATCAAATCATACTTCTGATGAAACAGGAATGCAGCAGAAGATAAAGTTGGCTTTTGTTTAGGTGAGCCTAGAAGTAAAAAAATGTGTCTGGCGCTGAAAGCACTACAGGGGTGATTTGTTCGTGAACAGACTACAAATAAGCTTCCCAAATTGAGAAGGCAAGCTCCTGTGTAGATGAGCTGTTGAGAAAGAACTTCCCATCTCATCACAGTCCCTGAAGCCAGGCCATCCTCCCCAAAGTGACTGGGATTTCAAATGCCTTCATTTAAAAGGCATCAGAGCACTTGGTGTGGTCCTGCTGTCAGGTGAGCATATGAACTAGCACTTAATGGAAAAGTTGGAGACTCACTTGTGATTTGTTGGGCATGTTGGAACTGTAGTAGTAATCTTTGAGGTTGGCTGGTTTACATTGTCAAATTTGCTGGTTTATTATTCCAGTAAATGTAGCAAAACACATTATCTGCACCAACCATGGTTCTTTGCTTTGTGCTAAGGGTGTAAGCGTTGAACCCAGAGAGCCACAACTAAGCCATGCCCTGTTTTTCTTAAGTGGCCTCTGCAAATCCCACCCCACCGACGTGTAGCTACGTGACCTTTGCTCACTGTTTGTCTCGCCTTGTTCTAAAGGGTCTTGCATTAAGACTTCCCATTACTGCCAGCCAGATTGGTTTAGCAAAGTAAGTTAGATTATGTTAATCCTCTTGCTTATGGACTGTCCTCAAGAGAAGCTGAACAGAACTTGTGTGTGGATGCCCCGGACAAAGAGCAGCTGCGTCCATCTGCTCCCGTTTTAGGCAAGTCTGTGCTTCTTGTTGAGGTTTGGTTCCTAATGTAGATAATGTCTTTAACCACCGAGCCCTTGGTGACTACTTGCTCTTCTAGGTTGAAGAGCACCTTTCTGTTTTCCCACAAGTGGTTAGTGGTAGAAACAGCTGTCTTTGGCAGAATTCACACCTTGAAGGACTGACCGCTTTGATCTTCCGTGTTTCCAAAGGAATCCCAGTGACTCAAGAAGCAAGAAGGAAAATAAGGCTGGTTTTAGCATGACTTATCCTAAGGAGATGGGGTGGGGCACAGTCTCTGTACAGAGCACGGCTGTCTGCTGGCATCAGCATTTGGGTAGTTTCTCTTGGTCTTTGGTCCCCTTGGACAAGTCTAGAAGACTCCATCAACACCGTCTCCTGCCTGCACTTGCTACTCTGCCCCATCACGAGAGCTGCTGCTCCCTGCAATTCCACTGGGAAGCTTTCCCTGCTGAGCACGGGGCAAGGCTGGACTGGGACGGCTCCTTCTCGCCCGTGTTTGCTCTCTGCAGGCCCCGCTCAAAGTTCAAGGAGCAGTTTAACACTGTGGTAAACATTGAGGCCAGGCAGAGTCTTGGGGTTGGATTGGGCTGTCCAAAGTTAAGGCTCAGTATACAGAATTAAGACACTTCCTTTCTAGGGATGTCCTAGTTTCTCTGCTTGGGATCCTGTGACTAAAATAACTGTAGATGGCTTGGAACAGAGTCCAAAAAGTGTTGCAAGTAAAGGCTGCCTGCTGCAGATGTTTATAGGCAGTGCAGGGCTCCCTTTCCCAGGCTCCTCGCTAACCAGGAGTCTGTAAGACTTGCTGGAGTCACTTCAGTTCTCACTTCCTTGTGGCTTCTGGATGAGCAGCACAGCTCAGTGCAGCCTCTGAGGAGCTTTAGTGTTGGTCTGACATTCACAGCTCAAGTTCCACGGCTGCTCTCTGAATGCTGTCAGTAGTATTTGATCTGGGGGAGTTTGGGCTGAACTCCAGTCCTGCTGGAGCTCTCTTTTGGCACTGGGGTAAATGTGGTTGTGGCAGGAGCAGTGAGGCACAATGACTTTCACCTTTTCTGGGCAATCTGAATCCAGTGATGGATACAGCTTAGTCATAGGGATGTCTTTTCCTGCCAGGTGTAAGGCAGCAAGGTTGCATCTGCACTGGGGAAGTTGCCAGAAGAACTCAATGGACCAGCAGGAAACCACATAGGAATTAGATCCTATGAATTAGATCCTGGTTGTCTGACCAGCTGCCTGGGAAGGTGGTAGAAAGGGTCTTGTTGGAGCTGTTGTAGCACACAGTAGTTCAAAGGAAAGCTCTAGTTCTTTGGGCAAAGCCCTCAGAGAGGTGAAGAGCATGTTCAACACCCGTCTGTCTTGCTGAACGCGTGATGGTCCACGAAGCTCACTGGGCTGGGACCAGTCAGAGGGCTGTAGGTTGTTCAAAACCAACCCTGGTGGGACAGAGCAGGCCTGGAGCCAGGTGTGCAGAGGAACATCCCAGCTGTTGAGGAAGCCACTGTGGGACAGTGAGGCCCTTCTTACCCAGCTGAGGAGCGTGGGACATCCGTACTAGTCCAACTGCATCACTGCTTCTGCGCCTGTCACTCAGCATGAAAAAGTGGCTTGTGAAGGTAATAAAATGTGTTTTGCTGACTGCACTGCTGATCTCTCCCCTTCTTTTCTTCAGGCTGTAAGACTGGAAAGTACCTACCAGAACCGCACTAGATACATGGTGGTGGTGTCCACCAACGGCAGACAAGACACTGAAGAGAGCATAGTCCTAGGAATGGATTTCTCTTCCAATGACAGGTACTCGGAGGGTCCAGCTGGGGGGAAGCCCTTGTGCTCACCCACACATTGAGTTAAGTGTAGAAATCACTGTCTGGTGTCCATGTCTTCTGATAGGCTGGTTCAGATTTTGCAGCCTAATACCTTCCTTGAGATCCAGAATTCCCTTTTTATGTCTTGTAAGGAGGTGGCAAATGGGAAGGCAATAGTGCAGGTCAGCATTTTGTTGATTCCTCTGAGCCTCAGGCTTATGTGAGGGCATTCAGTGCCCTTAAATGCCTCTTGGGTCCTTAAGTCCTGCATGTGCACACCAGAGACAGGGACAATTTGCATGCAAAGAAAGAAAAAGCTGCAATTATAGAAGCTGTCAGGGTTCAGGAGAGCAGGTAATAAGAAAGTGACTGTGAGGCAGCCCCTTGCCAAGGTCAGGGCAAAAAGGGCCTGATGGGAATGTCAGGGTTGATGATGGCAGATCTTGCACAGTGTGTGCTCTCCCCAGACAGCAGTGTGTCATCAGGGCTTAGTGCTTCTGCTTCATTCATTTAAATTCCTGCTGACCTTTCCACAAGGCTGCAGAATGTGGCTGGGAAGCAGCTTTTGCTGCTGGGCAGCCTGTAAGCCAGGAGGCAGCACCCCTGCAGCTTCAGGGGCAGAAGCTTCACATTTAGAAGGGGACATTGGGCACTTTGAAGAGGGCATGGAAGCATATGAGCTGTAAGTAAATCTTGGCCTACATGGGGAGAAAATCACCTGGATATTTAACCTATTTTGGAAGCTTTCATACTTATGCTTACTTCGAGCACAACTGCTGCAGGATTGAGTCTTGCCTTTGACGCTAGTTGGAATAAATTACTTCCAGGTAGTTAGCAGGGTCACTAGAAAACATTTTTGAACTATATGGCTAAGAAATCGCCTTCTAAACAGCTTGCTGGTCACAGCAGCCACCATGCTTAGTCTCAGGTGGCTTATTTTGGACGCTTGGCTTGGGTGATTCCTGCTAAAACAGGGGACCAGCTTAATGCTGCCCCTGGCTCCTGTCTCCCTGCGCATGTGTGCACAGCTGTGGCTCAGAGATGCTCTTGCTGTGGGGTAAGAATAACTTGTCCTTGCACAGGTTGCTGTGAGCTTGGAGCAGCTCACTGTTGGCTGTGATGTAGCAGCATAGCCACCTTTGATAACTGAGAGCTCACTGGTATTCAGTCTCTAATAACATACCGGGGTCGTTTCAGCTTTCTGCTGGAGTTACTGAGGTTCTGGATGGTCACTCTGATACGCCCTCCCCGAGCCCACTCGGTATTTATAACCCAGTGTAGACTTGTTGCTATGGTCTCTGATAAGTGCTCACTGCACAGGATCACTAAAAATACCCCGGCCACCTTGGGAAGCCTTTTAAAAACACATCTTTCCATGAGCTCATCTCGTGTTGTCAACAGAAATAGCTGCGTGCCGCAGTGTCTCCTTGTGCGGGGCACCAGGCGCTCCGAGGCGCGTGTGCTGCCAGGGCTCCGCGGCTGCTGACCCTCCAAAGCCTGGTCTCACCCTCTTCCCCCACTTCTCATGAGCTGGAGACTGGTGGGGGCATTGGACCTGGTGGAAATTTGAGAGCACCTAGTGCAAAGCATAGGAGCAGGAGGCGATGGAATTCGGTTCTTCTTCAAGATGCTGCTTTGATTATGGAGCGATTTTTGCAGCTTTATGACACTCAGAGGAGGTGCAGGCACTGATCTCTTCTCTGTGGGAAACAGTGACAGGACCCAAGGGAATGGTCTGAAGTTGTGCCAGGGGAGGTTTAGGTTGGGTATTAGAAAAAGGTTCTTCCCCCAGAGAGCAGTTGGGTACTGGAACAGGCTCCCCAGGGCAGTCAGTGGGCACAGCAACAAGGCTGACAGAGCTCAAGAAGCGTTTGGACAATGCTCTCAGGTACATGGTGTGACTCTTGACCCCTGTGCAGGGTTAAGAGTTGGACTCGATGATCCTTGTGGGCCCCCTCCAACTTGGCATAATCTGTGATTCTGTAACCTGGTGCAGGTTGTGTTGGGTTCCCCTGCCCTTTTTCCATCGCTTGATTTTTGCTTTTAACTTGGCTTTTTGCTCAGCCCTGCAGAAGGCAGGTGACTGTGAGGGCAAAAAGGGAAAAGTGGCTGAGAGAGGAGTGGGATTGCCAAGAGGTGTCTGTCTGGGCTGGCTGTTGGACTCTTTTTCGAGGTGTGGGAGGGTGAAGAATGGTCAGGAGTCAACCACAGGTGATAGGCAGTGATTGCTAACCTGCTGTGCTGCCAGTCACCCTGTGATTGCATTGCACTGCTCCCAGTTCTCAGTAGCTGTGGCTGGGGAACAAACAGGAAAGCAAAGCTGGGGATTGCAAAATCAGAGCTTGAACCAAACCACTTGAGCCTGAGAGGGACTAATCTGTAAAGAAAGCCTCAAGCTGACCAAAGACTTCAAGCCCTCTCTGACCTTCTGCACAAAGCTCAATGCTCCTGGATCCTGTTTGCTCTTCCTCTGGACATGTGTTAACCCTTTAAGCTTGTTTAAAGGATACTACTGAACCCTGAATCTGATCAGTGATCCTTGCCAGACCCCTGTAGAACAACACTGGCATTGTTTGTCCCCGAAGCAGCAGTGGGATTTTTCCTTTTTGTTCCTAATGAGTACAAAAATACGCAGCTATTGCCGTGAAATTAGAGTAACAGCGTGGTAGTAAACAGACTGACCTGCTCTTTCTTACTGCAGTAGCACTTGTACGATGGGCTTGGTGCTGCCACTGTGGAGTGACACCTTGATCCACCTGGACGGGGATGGGTGAGTGTCTTTAGTATGTTCCAGCAGAGTGTCAGTCTCTGTGTGAGCTTGCAGCATGATGTATGGGGAAGGATTGCAGAGCCCTTACAGGTCCAGCAGACCTCCTCTGTTGACCTGTATAGGGTTAGTAGGCTGAAAGGCCCTAAATCTCACTGGTTGTGGCAGGGAACACCAATAATTGACTTATCTGTGAATAAACATGCACTGAGACTGTGGCTTATGTGTGTGTTTAAGCAGGAGTAAAGGAGCTTTTACTGGCAAGTGGGTGTGTAGTGAAAGCTCCTTAAAGGGATCCTATTATGTGTTCCTCCATCACACTTGCAGCAGGCAGCACTCAGCAGAACATGAAACAAGAATGATGTTTCTCTGCCAGATAGACACCTGACTTGCAGACTCCTGTTTGTGCCAGTTACACAGGCTGTCCAGTGCAGTGCGTGGAATGACTTTTCTTTCCTTGGTAGCTGCCCCAGGATCACTTTAGCTGGACTCTGTTGCTCCCAGCTGTGGCACTGAATTTGTGTTGCCAAGGTAAACAGCACAGCCCAGCACTGTCCCACTGTCTTAGTTTCGTTCCCAAACAGCAGCTGCTTAAAAAAGTTATCTTAGAGCTTTTAGTGTGCTATTTTGATCTGTTTGCTAGCTGACCTCAGCAGTGTATGCATAGGGCTAGACCTTTGCTGTTCTGATGTGCTGCAGACTATAAGTTATTAACTAAAAAGTGACTTTTGGGACACATTTTTACTGTGCCTTTTTTCTTCTCACCAGAGGGTTCAGCGTATCAACAGATAACAGGGTGCACATATTCAAGCCTGTGTCTGTACAAGCCATGTGGTAAGTACTTACTATCAGCTGTCCCAGTGATCCTTTTTCCAGGTGTTTTGGCTGCTTGTGCTTTTAAAAAGCAGCTTCTTTATGTTCCTGGTGTCTTGAAACCTACTCCAGCAGCCAGAAGTTTCCTTCAGAGACAGGGAAGGAAGTTTGATACCAAAAGGAAAAAAACCCCGCGAGTGCTGCTCTACAGCAGCTTTGTCTCAACTGGGGGCAGGAGGGAATAGGGTAATTTTCCTTGCAAAGGGCTGCTGCTTTGAGTCTCCCCAAAGCAAAATTCATTTGAGTGTATGTTTTGAAATATTTTGAGACATGTTCATTGTGATAGTGAGAAGGACAGAGAAGCTGCCTGCGTTTCTCTTTCCTTTTAGGGTGGTTCATGTAGTGGTCATGTAAGTATTTCTGGCTTGAGCTTCTTTGCATTGCAGAAATACGTTGCCTGTCAGGGTGTCATGCTACTGTCACCCCAGTGATTTTGACCTGGATCCTTCTGATCACAGTCAAAGATTTAAAATAAGCTAAAAATAGGAGAGGGGGATTTGTTTCCCAGCAGCAGCTGAAGAAACTTCTGACATCCCTCATGCAGTGAGAGAGAGCAGACACTTAAACACCTCAGTACAGCCCTAAGCCCTTGGTTGTCCAGCTCTGACTCCTGGGTGTCCCTGCCCTGCACTCAGGGGAGCTGATGGCACAGCAGGAGCTGTCAGCACCCTGTCTTGGACACAAACTCTGTGCATCTTATTTAGGGCTTGGGTAGATGCGGCAGATTTTGGAGCCAGAGACACGGATGACTCTGCCCTCTGAATTGTGGGCACCTTCACCACTATCCAGGCTTGCCTTGGCACACTCCAGTTAAGACATGCAAGCTCTGGCAGTGTGTAGGTATCCACACTCCTGCAGAGCAGCCCCTTGCTCGGTGCCAAGGCTCTTGCACTGGGGTTTGTACCAACTGATGGAGCACGAGCAGCATCGTGGATTTGGCAGCTGCTTTGTGCTCGATACCAGCCTGAGTAAGAAGTTACAAACCTGCAGGTATTGTTCCCTTCCTAGGTCTGCCCTGCAGAGCTTACATAAGGCTTGTGAAGTGGCACGGAGCAACAATTACTATCCAGGGAGCCTCTTCCTCACGTGGGTCAGTTACTATGAGAGCCATATCAACTCGGACCAGTCGTCGGTCAACGAGTGGAATGCCATGCAAGATGTCCAGTCCCACCGGCCCGACTCCCCTGCCCTCTTCACAGATGTGTAAGTTGGTTTGGCTCTGCTGAGGCAAAGCATTTGACTGTCAAGCACTGCACTCCCCAAATGAGGACACAGTTTCCACAAGAGATTGCTCTTAATTAGGTGTAAATAAGGAGAGGTTTCCTGTTCCAGGTAATAAGCGGACTCACAGTTAGGTAGAAGCTGACACTGGAAGTTTAGCCCTCTTGGGGCTCCCTTGCTTCTTCTGCAGCCTGTTTGCAGTTTAGTTGTTTACTTTGGGCTTTAGGCTTCTAGAACTTTGTTTCTGCAGCATAAATCCTGTATGCCTAGTGAGAGAGGTTTGTGTACCTAGGCCTTCCTCTCTGCTGGCTTTATCTTCTGATATCCAGGCCTGGAAGGAACCAGTTTCTCCTGACTTTGCACATGTTTAGGCTAACATGATCTTTTTATCCTTACTCAGTTAATTTTGCTGTAAAGTGAAGTGTTTGTGTATGAACTTTGAGCCTGTGAGCTCAAAAAACATCCTCATGGCATCTGTGTGGTACATCTAAGAATGGGGATAAAGAGCAAGGCAGTTTTTTGTGATTCTGAGGAGCTCACCAAGTGTGGAACAGGACAGTGTATAAGTCCCAAGATGTCTTCAGCTAAATGCTTGGATATCTGCTGATAGATTGTCCAAACAGTGGCTGAGGTAGATGGGTAGACAATTTGGAAAGGCAAAATTTATAGACATTCAAGTCATTAGTCATTCCTGATGGTACTGATACCATATAACCTCAAAGGTAATCGGTGTCCAGATGTCGTGCCAAGTGTGAGGGCTTAAGTTGCCCAGTTTGTAGAAGAAATGACTTCACTGGCCCCAGCTGCTTTCCCAGTATAACAGTGCCTTTGGTTGATTTATGCTCCCAGATATTTCCTGTTGCTGGAGTTCCAGTGAGTGAATAATGATGCTAAGCAGTTGTTCAGCTGTGAACAAGTCTTCACACTTGATTGTTTTTTAATGTGCAAGGAGGGTGGCTGAAAAGCTTTGGCAGGCTGTCAGATTAATATTTTCTTGTAGCTTTTCATATATAAATTTTATCTAACCCACCCTTTCCCTGGTGGCAGCAGTTGAATGATTTCCTGGGCACACTTAAACAGCATTCTGTTAATTGAGTCCTGAAATAATGAGTGAGGTTAAAAGGACCAGGAACTTTGTTTTTTATTTGTGAACCACCAGTTGAACACTTCTGTAGTGCCTGTGCTGTCTCCATCCTGGCAGCCTTCCAGAGGAAAGGTGGTGCAAGATGTCACTGCTGGGTCTCTTCTAGAGATGCTGGGTGAGCCAGCCCTGTGCTGCTGCTCTGCTGCAGCTTCCCCTGGTGTTAGTCAGGCTATTTTTGCAGCTGGTGATAAGGCCCCTGGCAGCAGGGGTGGGAGGAATGCAGAGGCTTAGCTGCCCTCGTCTCTCCATGTAAGGAGTTTTGGAACTGTTACCTTTCCAAGAAAGGTAGGGAGAGGCTTAGATATTGCTCCAGAGGGTATAATGCAGCCTTCCCAATTTAAATTTTACCAAATACCAGAGGCTCTCTGGATGACTACAATGGATTAGGGGCATTCAGTTGGTGTCTTTCATACACAACTGGGAATCTAAACCGGGCTTTACAGTCACCTGAATTCCCTGCAGCTGAGAACATGGTGGGGGGAAGTAGAGTGGGAATCTGAGACTCCACAGGGTATCAAGTCTGTACAATACCTATTTTAAAAGTGCCATGAGTCCAGTTTGTTTCCCCTCACAGTGACTCTGTTGCTTTCTTCTGATTAGCCCAACTGAGCGGGAACGCACGGAACGGCTAATTAAGACCAAGTTAAGGGAAATCATGATGCAGAAGGATTTGGAGAACATCACATCAAAAGAGGTGAGTGGTGAGGGAGCAGCATTGGAAGCTCTGCTGTGCAAACTAGAGAGCTCTGCACCTCATGCCACGGGGAAAGGTCAGAACAAAAGCTTCATGTGGCTCCCTTGTGTCCCTCCTCCCCATCCAGATACGCACTGAGCTGGAGATGCAGATGGTGTGTAACCTGCGGGAGTTCAAGGAGTTCATTGACAATGAAATGATAGTGATCCTCGGGCAGATGGACAGCCCCACACAGATATTTGGGCCTACATGGGGAGTAAGTCTAGAAGTGAATTCAAGAGTAGACACTCCTTGGAGTAGACACTCCAAGACATGTCTTGGTTGACACAGGGGCCTCTGGAGGAAGTTAAAGGAATTCTGAAGGAGAGATTGGTTGATCCTGGGGTCACATACTCTTAAGCAAGACACTAGTGCTGCTGAACAAGAGCAGCTTTTTGGCTGTACTAAACTTTGCCATATAGCACCAACCAAGCTGTAGACCCTGTCACTAGAGGATGGAAGGGAAAAAGACTTAATTCTAACTATTTTTCAGGGCTCTTTGCATTGATATAAGACCAGGTTTGTGCCTTTACCATCCAGAGTACCCACACACCTAGTTCTTGCATTATATGTATGTTTGGGAAGGACATAACTACAGCAAAGAGGGAGGGGAGCTGTCGGGGAGAGCACTGTGACATGCAGGTGGAATGATGCTCTTGTAACATGGAAAACTCCGAGTTTGTGTGATCCAGGAAGAACAAAGGAGCATAACAAAGAATCCTGGAGATAAGTCACTTAAGGAAACATAAACATTTTGCTGTTTAATGTTTTGCTTGCCTAGTTGCCTTTCACTGCTGCTGGGGCCTGTCTAATTGCTGCAGCTCCTTCTGGTGAGTCAGCGCTCCACTGGATTTCCCAGCCCCGGAGCCACGGACGAGGGTTTGGTTGGGCTGTCTAGCCTGTGAGGTTGGCTCAGCTTTACACAAAGCCATTCCTCTTGGACCAGCTGGTCTTTCCAAGTGGAGAGGGCCTCTCCCAGTCTCCAGCTCAGAAGGGATGGTCTGTGTTAACGTGAGCACTCCCAGGATATCACGCTGGGGCAGAGCCAGGAAACTTCAAGTACCTACGATGTAATGGATTTTTTATTTTTGCAGACTGTGTGTTATAAGGGGAGAGAGACCTGTTACAGGCTTATGGTGCAGTTCAAAAGCTATACAGGCAGTTAACTCCCTGCAGGGCTTGGAGTCTTGGCTCTCAGTGCCTTTAATGGGAAGAAGACCTTAAAACAAGGCTTGGAGGCAGCACCAGGGAGAAGAGCTGTGGCTGATGTGTGGAATAGAAGTATTTGCAAAGCAGCTGCTGCGGTGAGGAGCAGTGCTGCTGAGGCTGGGCACCACCTTCTCTCAGGAGCGTGTCTGCTGCCTGTGAGGGCTCTGGAAGGCAAGGAGCTCTTCCTTTCCCAGTGGAGGCAAGAGCCCTGTGGGATCCCACTTTGGGAGTGCTGAAACAACTAAGCAGGAAATAAAGAGACCTGATGATGTTGGTAGTTGTGGATCCAAGGACAGGAGAAAAGGCTTTCACCCCTAAAGCATTGTTTTCCATACCTGTGGAAACTGGTGGTTATTCTTCCTAGTCTGGAAAGAGACAACATGAAGCTGAGTCTGACTTGGGTAAATGTGATCAAAATATATTGGCAGATAGCAAGAACCCATATAGTCCTTTTTAGATCATGCACAGCTCTGGATCGTGCTGGGATTGACCTGATGTGGCTGAAGGCAGTGGGTTCTGTTGAAATGTGGGCTACCATGGCATGTAACATTTGCCCCTTTGTTCTGCTCCAATCTGTGCTGAACCCTTGAATGGTGTCTTCATAACGATGATTTCTCTAGGAAGTGGTTCAATTTTGGAAGAACCAGTTGCTTTTTGTTTGCTGTATTCCTGAAATGCCAAGAAAAGGCCACAGACTTGTCCCCAGTAGCTGCCAGAACACTACCATGGCCCTTTCCTGTGTGTGTGTTCTCCTGGACACACTGTGAGTGCTTGGAATTGTCTGCAAGGGCTGCCCTGGGTGTGAGTGTGTGTCTGTGAGTCAGAGCTCTTGGAGCTCCCCCATCTCAGGCTCGGGGTGCCTGTGCAGACTTTCTGGGCAAGCAGGAACCCATCCTTTGGGTGGACACTGCTGCTGCTGCAAGCCTGGGATGTTCTCACTCTCAGGCTGATGGTGGGTGTACTCCAAGGGCCTGGCTGTGCCTCTCCTGGCCCTGGGGCAATGTGGAAGCCTGTGCCGTGGGAGAAGCCATGAGCAGGGCTATTCTGCACTGATGGTATTGTTGCCTGGGTCCCTGTTGCTTGCTCTATGTGAACCATTTTTCCATTTGGGAGCCATTTTAAGTCTGGGAAAGGAGATGCTTTTGCACCTTAAGGTTTGAAGGAAGAGTGGTTTTGTCCTCAGTCAGGTTTGTGTTTGAGCAAGAAGCAAGCAGCTTGGAGGCCCTGTGTGTGCTGCAGAGAAGAGGGTTAGGTAGCCAGAGTTAAATGTGTTCATTTCTCTGCTCACACAGCTTTTGAACGTAGAGAGGTGTAACCCGAGTGAGCTTATGGTGTTTCTGCCTTTGATGTGCAAGATGGGTGTTTCATGTATAAAGAGCACCTGGATGGCTTTTAAATGCAGGCAGTTTCTCTTCTGTGGGGCAGAGCTGGTAGCAGCCTCCAGGGAAGGGTGGAGTGGTCTTGTCTTGCCTAGATTGATTTGTCAGCAGTTTGCAGGAAGTGCCAGCATATGGTGCTGGGCTCCTGCTTTGCAGAGCTGCTTCTTGTTCCAGAAGAGATCTGGTTATTGGGGGGGAGGGAAGGTGCTGAACATCAGCCCTGTTACTGCTGTTCTGTGTACCCCTGTACTCAAAACACCCCTAGTTATCCAACACTTGGCTGGCCAGCTTCCTCCTCCAGTTCAGTGGTGGCAATCTCTCCCTCCACCAGTTGCCTGGCCGTGCCTTCCTTCTGCCTGATGTATCCCTTTGCATCTTTTCCCTGCAGGGCTCAGAATGGAATGCCTCCAATTTGGAAGACTTGCAGAACAGAGGGTGAGTAGCTTCAGGCCATCAGCTTAAAAGCAAGAGCCTGGCCTTAACATTTGTCTAAGCAACAAGCTCTGTTCCATACCTGCTGTGTGTAACCTCAGTCTTACGAAGGGGTTTACAGATCCAAACAAGCTCTTACTTCCTGCAGACTCCGAGTCCCACAAAGAGGCATCCTTAAAGTAAAAAAACCTTCCTCCCTGACCTTGACTAATGTCCCCAAGGAGAACAAAGGAAGGCAGCAATCTCACAGCTATAAGTAGTAAAAAGCTACAATTACTGAACATAGTTGGCTCCGTGCCCTCGGCCCCAGCCCCTTGTTCTGGACTGATTACGGAGGCGCTTCGGAGTCTGGACCTCCGGACTGTGGCAGGAAGGAAAATATGGAAAAGAGCATTCGTTGCTTTGAGTGGGGCCCAGTGGGAAGTAAAGCCCTGTAGCTCTCAGGCTGAGCCCTGATGGGTTCCTCTGGCTCCTGCCCTTTCTGCCTTTCAAGCTTAAGCTTAGAGCGTCCTTCTCTAGGGCCAGGTGGATCTAAGCACTAAGATTTTGCAATTAAACCATTATTTATGGGTTTGGCTTATTTGTGCCAATCCAGCGGAAAAAAGTAATCATGCTGCTGAATTGATAGCATACTTCTGTAGCTCAGAAATTCAGCCTGGCAAAAGTGTGTCCTCTTGTTGAGCTCAGGGTCTGCTGCTGTTTCCTTGAGTCCAGCCAGTCCTGCTTGGTCCTGCCAGCAATCTCATACCTGCTTGGGAAAAGGGATGTCACTCCCTTGCAGTGCCCTTGTTCTGTCTGATATCCCAGCATGAATGCATTTCATAAGCATCTTACGAGTAACCCTCAGGGCTAAAAATACTGAGTGTAGTGTACATAAATACCATGTGCTTTCTCAAGCAGTTTCCTTTCCAGAAAATTTAGGGATAAGAAATAAATCCTCCCCAGTGGCTTATTGTCTGTTACATCTCTCTGTGGTTATTTTATGCATTTGTTTAGCTGTGGTGTTACTTAAGAGCTTATGTCTTCCATCTTCCCGTGTTTTTGATGGAGCAGAAGGAGAGATTTAAGAAAGTGTGCAGATACTAATTGAACAGTCTGTGCAGGGGCTCTTATGACACAAGTGGTACTGACATGGAGAACAGAGGTGGTGGGCAGTGTTACCTGACATGGTGCAGGGGAAGTTTCTGTCCAGCACAGATGGCAGCCCTGTTATCAGGCTCTAAACTGCTCAGCAAAACATTTTGTCTGTGTTAGCTGCTGCTTCTGTACATGAATTCCTGTTTTCCCAGGAAGTTTGTTCAAGACTGCACTTTCAAATGCCCCTTGCAAAGAGAGGCAGGGCAGTGGAGCAGTGTGACATCTCTGAATGTGCTGTGTTTCTCTCTCTCTGTTTCCATACAGGGTGAGGTATATTTTGAATGTGACTCGAGAGATAGACAATTTCTTCCCTGGGCTCTTCGAATACCACAATATTCGGGTTTATGATGAAGAAGCAACAGATCTTCTGGCTTATTGGAATGACACCTACAAGTTCATCTCCAAGGCAAAGTAAGTTTTTTTCAGGACAGAACACACACGTTTAGAAGGTGTATACCAAGCATTTTATATTTTCCTGATTTTCATAACTGCTTTCCTTTCTTGCCTACCTAGAACTAAAACATTTTGATTTTGTAGTTTTCTGTCTACTGGCTAGGTGAGGTTTAAGACAAACCTAATGGTATGCTGTCAGAAGTTTGCAGTAGAAGAACATCTCTGTGCTGGAGGCTGCCTTGAACTGCTCAGTATATTCCAGGGATGTGTTTCTACACTGTGACACCATGTTTGTGGTATAGGTGCTCTTTTTATTTGGAATACTGCTTGATACCAGTGGGTCATTTTGGGCTGAGCTTAAGGATGCCTTATTAGTCTTTAGAGGTCTTCATAAGTGTGTGTTTGTCCACTTTGCAATAACAGCTTCAGAAGAGCTGTTGTAAAAAAAAAAAATCTGTTAAGAATATTAATAAGACCTTGTTCTTCACTGTCTTTGTGGGTCTTACTCTAGTTTGTAAATTGGATTATCAGATCACATCCCAGACTTCATCTGTGGCCAGAGTGTTGAAAATGCACTTGATAATGCTCTGACAAAGAAGCTGCTGTTTCCTTAAGCTTCTCAGAAGCCATGTTTTCTGTTTAATGATCCTCTTTTGTCTGTCTTCTGCTTCAGGAAAAATGGTTCTAAGTGCCTGGTGCACTGCAAGATGGGAGTGAGCCGCTCAGCATCCACGGTGATCGCCTATGCCATGAAGGAATACGGCTGGAACCTGGACAGGGCGTACGACTACGTGAAGGAACGACGCACTGTCACCAAGCCCAACCCCAGCTTCATGCGGCAGCTGGAGGAATACCAAGGGATCCTGCTGGCCAGGTGAGTGGGAGGAATGATCCTGGTTATCCACATTAAGGCACAACGCCGAAAGGGCTGACTCCGTTATTTTAATTAGGGATTCCATGACTGTGTTATGTAAGCTCCGGATCGGCTTGGGAATTACAGTGTTCTGTTTTCATGGGTTATCTCAGCTGAGCCTGGGAAAATGGGTGTAACAAAGAGCTTTTATGAGGCTCTCTGACTTCTGGGATGTCGGTTTTTTGGAGAGTAGCATCCCATGAAGTGCCATCCGAGTGCAGCTTTCAGAGCTGTGCAGACTCCAGCAGAGATAAATGATGTCCCTATTGCCTGTAACATCACTTGGCAGGGAACTCGCTTTGTCTCCATCACAGCCTCACAGCTCCCTGAACATGCCCCTCCTCAGCAGCTGGTCTGGTTTTATTTAGATCCCTTTGGTGAGTGTTGGTGTGAGGGGAGGGGACAGGATGTTCTGTGCATTGCAACAGCGGTGTTTATTCCTGCCTGGAGTCCTGAGGCTGGTCTGGAGCTGGGCCTGGGTATGGGCAAGTGTGTTGTAATCCCAAGCCTATCACCTGACTAGCAAAAAGACATAAATACTTCATGTTTCTAAGCTGTGTTAAGCAATGTCTTCACGTGATCAGCTGGAAGGAGGTAGTGATACTCTGTTCTGCCAGATTACGGTATTTTGTTTGGGATCCTGGTGTGCTTTTCCAGGGAGCAGAATTACCCAAGCTGAGCCTCTTGCCATAGGGGATGGCTCTTGGCAGGTTTGGACCAAGGTAAATAGTAAATTTCAAAGCTTCTTGGTGCTGTCTGGAGGTGCTTGCTTATTGTAGAACCATTTAGGTTGGAAAAGAGCTTTAAGATCATGGAGTCCAACCAATACCCACCACTGCCAAGCCCACCACTAAACCCTGTCCTCAAGTGCCACATCTACATGGCTTATATGCTGTTCTTTGCAGCAGTTTGGGCACTCGGGTGCTCCCTTTAGGGCACACTTCTCACCTCTCTTCCTGGTTGGTTTTGCCCCTTCTTGTCTGTTCTACCCACTTGCAAATACCTCCTTTCACTTTCATTCTAATGACATATCCTTCCTCCTTTGCTCTCCAGCTTATTCCCTGACCAGGTGCACCCACAGGATCTTCATTCCCCACCTCTTCCCGTGCCCGTCTTCTTCTCCCCCTGCTCCCCAAACACTGACTGCCATAATGACCCTCTTTATCTCTAAAAAGCAGCCAAGTAGTATCAAGTCTCAGGATAGATGACAGTGGAATAGATATTTTTAAAAATCATGCTCTTCTGGACTGAAACCCTTTGAGACAGACACTACATCTGCCTTTGGTGCCTTGTGACACCAAACATGCTGCTGGCACCAGTCACTAAAGGTCAGTGCTAACTCTGAGCTAGAGATGACCTGCCCAGTGTGGTGTGCACTGAGCAGACTGGGAAATTGGATCTCACTGGGATGGACTGGATGGAGAAAAAGAACGTTTTTAGATGTGAAAAACACCCCAATAACAGGTTGGTGAACACCTGTGAGGAGCACTGGGCTGGGAGCAGGTGGTATCTCACATTGCATGACCTGAGATTAGCTCAGTTGGTTAGAGCCTGGTGCTAATAGTGCCAAGGTTGTAGCTTCAATCCCTGGAAGGGCCATTCCCTGAAGAGTTGGGCTTGAAGATCCTTTGGGTCCCTTCCAACTCAGAATGTTCTATGATTCTGTGATCTTTAAAGACCTCAGCCCTGCTGGGGTTGGTTTAGGTAATCTGCCAGTCTGGCACACCTGCAAAGCCACCCTGTTACAAACATTTTGATTAAGGATTATTGTTTTCCCTGTTTTCTAGTATTTTATTTTTCAGAGGTAAATCTTTCTTGCTGCCATCGTTTATGTGGTGTGTGGCTCCCCTCTCACTGAAGCTCACCACTGCTCCTGACCTACTCGGCACGTCCCTGTACAATGGCACAAACAGGATTACTTGTGAGGCTTTAAAAAATGCAAGAGCAGTGCATTACCTCTGTGTACGAAGAAAAAGCCTGCAGTAAATGAAGCTTCACTGAAGCAAGGAATGGCCTTGCTGCAGGAATAGTCCCTCTTTATGTCCTCTTTCAGCTCCAAACCACTTTTTTATACAACTTTCTTCTCTGTGTTATTTATCTTTGCCCTCTGGCCTCTGGCTGCCTTGTTTATTGCTGTGGTATTCCAGGACAGGTAAAAAAACAAAAACAAAAAAGCCAACAGATTGACACTCATGTGACTGCTCCGATTTCAGGGGGAAGGTATGTGAGGGCAGCCATGTGCTCACACTATCTAGTTACGGTTTTGTGTTGGGGTTATAGCAACTGGGATATGTTTTCCAGCTGTAAAATGAAAACCCCCTGCCTGCTTTTAGTCACAACAACAAGCGTGTTTTGCTCTTTGGGACTGTCATACTTCCTGGGGTTAGTTAAACTGTCCCCTCCCTCTGTTGATAAACACAGCGAGGCTGAGCCAAGCCTGTTTCTGTTATTACTTATGGATAGGTTACAGGAAAACAGTGTCTGTGATCTCCAGTGCCTTGTGCAGCTTGTGAATCAACAGCAGTTTTATATCTGAGCCTGGAGAGCTGGTGGGAGGTGTGGGGGGCTTCTGGTCCAAAGGTGGTGTGGGCACAAGCATCAGGAATGTTGCCCAGGAAAGTCAAGAGGCAGCCGTGGGCTCTAGGAAGGGGTGTGGGCTCCTGTTCTCTGACCCTGCTTCAGGCACCTGCTGCACATTGTAAGAGTGGAGGAATTGTGAGGTTGGAAGCTAACACAACACACCTCTCCCAGTGGTACTTGACATCTGTTTTGATTCTCAGATCAATGCCAGGCAAGTTTGGTTTGCTCACACACAAGGGCAATTTTGACTTTTGAAATCAGATGTACTGCAGAGAGCTGGGTTTGAGCACTGAAGGGCCCTCGGAAAACATCAGCAGCTCACAGGGTTACATGAGCAGAAATCTTTGACACCCCATATAGAGCCCCAGCAAGAACCTGCCTCGAGGAGAAGCCTGTTTCTGCTGTCGGTGTCAAACTGTGCTCCAAAGCCCAACAGAGAGAGAGCTCATGCAACCCACAGAAGTGTCTTTGGCCTCTGATCTTGACCCTCTTCTCCTCTGAAAGGACCTGATTCTGCCCTGTGTCACATATGAAGGTTGTCACTGATTATGGGGTTGGAAAGCTAAATCTGCAATGGATTATTCTCCTCAGCTGTTGAGCACCCACAGCTAAACTGACACATGTTAATTAGCTCAGTAGCATCTGTTAATTAACTTACTGCAGCCAGTGGATGTGTCAGGGAGCGCCTGCTCACGGTAGGAAGGTACTGAGGGGTTTTGCAAGGTCTCCTGCAGATCCAAGGAGGTTTCTGTGGTTTCTGTGTTCCTCCTAGGGGCAATGGGTGGAAACACATCCCTGTGGCCGTGGGCACTCAGTAAACCATGGCAGACTTGGGTAGCTCTGGGGTTTCAGGGCAAGAAGTTGCCTCCGGGGCTCTCTGTAAGGCCAGGTGCATGGGCTGGGGTTTTTGGCAGGTGGAGATGAAGAGGGTGATGCAATGCCACTGGCAGTTGCTCAGACCTTCCTAAAGGGGCTTTCCAAGAGTGGGAGAACTCTTGAGCTTCCTTCCTGTGGAAGGTGGGTGGTGGTTTGGGCTGTTTGTTTACTGTTGAGGATGTCTTGTGTGTTTTACACACACCCACGCCCACTCACCCCACCCTAGCCCTCGGTCACCAGAGCCAGTTATTGATCACTGAAGCTGCTCAAAAGAAGGAGCCATGAGAGAAATTGGACTTTATTCAGTGTCCAGTATCCACTTGCATCCAGGACAAGGGATCCTGTCTCTTCTGGTCATGGCTCACCTGCTAGAAAATGAAAAATGTTTGCTGGCTGAGAAAGGACCAAATTCTGTAGTTGATGAAACATTGCATTTGTTGGGTGGACTGATCCAACATTGCTGGGCAATAGGTGTGTGTGGAACAGAATAGAGCCATGAGATGTAGCTCCTGCAAAGTGACTCTATTGGACCAACTTCTCCAGCAGCTGGTTTGGCCCTGAACCATTGAGGTGAAGCTGCAGTTGTGGTCAGTGACTCCAGTATTCGGCATGACTTTTCCTGTGGGCTGTGTCCCCTTAAAACAAGGTGGGTCTGGGTCTGGTACACGAAAACTACTCAGTGTTTTCATTTGCTTTCCCTGCCCGCAGCAAACAGCGGCACAACAAGCTGTGGCGCTCGCACTCCGACAGCGACCTCTCGGATCATCACGAGCCCATCTGCAAGTCTGGGCTGGAGCTGAACAAAAAGGAGATCACCACCTCAGCCGACCAGATCTCGGAGGCAAAGACCAACGACAACCAGCAGCCCATGTCTCCCATCTACTCAGCTGAGCTGGACAGGGAGCAGCAGCCTCCAGAGGACGCAAACATGATCGAGGACGTGTGTGTAAAGGAGAGAAGGATCCACTTAGAGTTTACATGCCGAGACTTGCACGCTGAGCAGATGGAGGACAAGCTGAACCTGAACAGTATCAATGGTTGTACGGCGGGGTGCTGTGTAGACTCTGTCCCCCCTGATAACTGCCATACTTCTGAGGCCTTAATGCAGCTCCAGCACCCCTTGGAAATAACGGAGTTTCCTGATTTGACAGTGGACGATCTAGAAAAAGATGCCCTTAAACCTGATATGAACGTGCACTTGGTTCCCATGGAAGAGTTCACCTCATGCTTAAAAGACTCTCCTCAATCCCCAAACCAAAATTCCCCGAGTCTCCAACAGAACCCTCAGCCTGAAGGGACAGACCTCAGTACAGACAGGATCGATTTCTTCAGTGCTTTGGAGAAATTCGTGGAGCTTTCCCAGGAGAGCCGGTCACGCACCTGCTCCCATTCCAGGCCAGAGGAGCCAGGGAGTGGAAGGAACGGGGTCTCCAGGGTGCCTGTGCTGGAAGTGCCACCTGCTGCTGATGGGAGTGCAGATGCTCGAAGGAACAGCCCTGGAAACTCTCCTCAGGCGTCGGATGACTCTTCCACAGATGAAGAACAACAAAAGGTTAAAATAACTTGCTTGTTTTTTGAGGAACTGCTATTCAAACCTATCTGTGGGCAGTTATTCTGCTGTGGGGAGGCTGTGGATAGGATTTTCTAACCCTGCTTTCATTGACAGGGTGGCTGTTTGGGAAGGGATTGCTGGATGCTTCAGTCTTCCTTCACTTTTAGATACTTGCCCTTTTCTGCACTTTTTCCTTAAACATCAGTTTGCTGGCATTGGCAGGGCACTGGCTGAGCTGACCTTGACCTGACCTGTTGTGCTGTTCTCGTGAGAAACTTATTTTTGAGTTTTGCATCAGGAGAGCAGAAAGGTGGGACTTGACCCACTAATGCAGCTGGACCTTGCACAGCCAAGTCCAACCAGTGTCTCCAACCTGCACAGATATTTATCTGACTTGAGAAATTCACCAAAGAATGGAGCAAAACTGGTGCCTTTCCCTGTTTGGGAAGCACCAGCACTGGGGTAGTAAATCAAGGCAGATGTAGAGCTGCACTGCTGGAGGAAGAAATGAGCCTGTCCAGATCTGGAGTGATGGGATTGGGCATGTCATGGCTCACTTCTCTCCTGGGTAGAGAGATGGTCCTGAACAAAATTTAGTAACCTCTAAATTTAGGTAATTGCTTTTCAGCCTCCAGGACTCTCACAGGGATTGATGATGTCCGAGGCCATCGTTTTCTGGGAGCCTCTCTTATTTAAATTCCATGCTGCATTGCTTGAATCCTTTCCATCTCCATGTGAGGCAATAAGGCTCTTCCAAATATAATAGGGCAATGCTCTCTCCAGTAATTTGGCACTGTCTGTGGGCATGGGGAGCCTCTCTGGCCATTTTGCTCTGGGAAACCAGAGCATTTCAGCTCTTGGTCATTCTTTTTGCTGTACTTCTGTTCGCTCCGTACGTGAGCAGAATCTGTCGTGTTTTCAGTTCAAAACTGCACTTTTAGCAGCATTAAGATCCTTTTTGTTAGGATCCTTTTTGTTAGGATTCTCTTTTGTATTTTTCTTTTTTTTTAAAAAAAAAAAGGCTAAATTTTCCTTGGAGTTTGGGACAATTAGATAGTAGTTCTTAAATCTCAGTGTATGTGAAAATAGTGAAAATCCAGCCTAGAATATGTTATATTCAGTCCCAGAGACAGTAATGCACCTACATTAGTGATCACTGCTCTTGTGATCCATCTGCACAGACTGGCACATGCTTTTTTGTTCCTTTGGGATGTGTACCCCTGTCTCCTTTACACTGCTGCTGTTGGTGCTGTGTTAGCACAGCTGATCCACTTTTTAATTTTCCTGTTTGTGTGTTGCAGGAGGTCCCTGAGCTGCCTAGTGCAGGTCATCTCACAAGATCCCACTCGGAAAATGCCATTTCTGTGAAGGAAATTATCACAGAGATCGAGTCAATCAACCAGGGAGCAGGACCTGCCCAGCAGAAAGAGGGTTCAGGCAACCTCAGCCAGACACCAAAGAGGAACACGGTGCATGACCTGCCAGTGGAGGCCATTTGGGCATTGGAAAAGGTGGATCAGAGTGAAGGAGCCTGTGCTGGACACCAGGAAAGGGAGAAGGACCCTCTGCCAGCTGGACAAGAAGCTGCCCCCTCCCTGCAGCCATCCTCTGGTAAATCAGAGCTGGAGGAAAGCGGCTCCATGGGGGAGCAGCAGGAGCCTCGTGGCTCCACCAGCCCTGAGCCCAAGTGGTGCCCTGGTTCTGTCCGGCGAGCCACGCTGGAGTTCGAGGAGCGCTTGAGGCAGGAGCAGGAGCACCAGCAGCACACGTCCCCCGTCTGCACCTTACCCACCCGCAAGAACTCCAGGAACGACTCCCCTGCTGCCGAGCTCCTGCTGCGGGGGAAGAGCGAGGAGCCGCCCCTGGAGCTGGGGGCTCTGGAGGGTGACAGGGCCCAGGTACTGAGCACTGAGGAGCCTCTGCTGCCTCCTGGGGCAGAGCTGCCTGCACCCCTCACCCCCCCTGCTGCAGAGCCCAGCCCGGGGCAGGAGGGAGCGGCGCAGGAGCACAGGACAGTGGTCTCATTTGATGGGACAGAGGAGCTGCCCCTGCCCTCCCTCCTCCCAAAGAGAGTCGAAATCATTGAATACACTCCCACGGCCAAGTCTGCAGAGCAGCACCCTGACACAAGCTGTGAGCAGGGCGGGCTGGCCACAGCCATCCCATCTTTAGATGAAAACTTGAACCCTTCAGTATGCTTGGAGGAGGCTCCAGCCTGTCTTGGAGCTCTGGCAGATCTCTCCCCACTGAAGCACGCGGTACACAAGCAGACCACCCTCACTGCGAGCAGCCCTAGCGTGGAAGGTGGTGGGTTATCTGCTCGCCTCGGTGCTGCCTCTCCCTCTGCCCAGGTGACCTCTACACCTTCAGCCAGCCTTGACTGCTCTCCTTATTCCTATGTAATTCACCTGGAAGGTGTCACTGAGCAGAGCACGGGTACAGACAATGAGCCGGTCAAGCCGTGTGGCGTTGAGGGAGACACGACTCTGCTGTTCAGGGACAGACCCAAACCTCTCTGCGGGGGTGGTGACAGCATCTCAAGGCAGCTGAGCAGTGAGGACTTCACCAGCCAGCATGCTGAAAACATGGACCTTCTGGACATCTCGTTCCTGTGTTACAGCCTCCCGCACAGCTCCAGCAGCCGCAGTGTGGAGGAGCGCAGCCGCAGCCCCGGGCTGGTCAAGCAGCGAGCGAAGGAAATAGAGGCTCGGATCCGGCACGCAGGGCTCACCACGCCCTCCCACATGAAACGCTCGGCATCCTTGGCAAAACTGGACTGCCTGGACCTCTCCAAGGACGACTTGTGTGAGAGAGGGTCAGCCTCAGCCTCTTCCGATGCCAACCCGGTGCTTCTCACCTGCGTTGCCCTTGGTCGAGGCTTTTGCGAGGGAAGGTTGGAGAGGGGCTCGGAAAGCGCGTGTGGAAAGCATCACCTTTCCTCCCCAGAACCCACTAAGCATTTTGTGGAACAGCTCAGAACAGCTGAGTGCATTGCCCAGAGCAAGCCGGTGGAGAGGCCGCTGGCTCAGTACGCCAAAGAGTGCGGCTCCAGCCAGCAGAGTTTGTGTTCCAGCACAGATCCAACGTGGACTAGCTCCGAGGAGGGCCCTCCGCTGCTCCAGGTGCAGGTCCTGGACTCCTTGTCTCCAGCTCAAGGTCTGGCTGTCGCACCTCGGCAGCAGCACGGGAGAACTCACCCTCTGAGGAGGCTCAAAAAGACCAATGAGAAAAAGCGGACAACCAATCCCCTCTACAACACAATGTGATCCCGGGCCCCTGGCTGTGATTTCTTACTCAGAACCCGTGGTGTTGCTTTCACGCAAGGGGAAGGTGTAATATAAGGAACATGCACTTTACTGGTTAATTTTATATATATTGTCATTTTACTGTTCCTGATGCATGTAGGTGTGGGTTGGTTCTTCTGTGTGTGACTCTGACTGCAGGACTGTTTGGGTTTTTTTTAAGTTTTTTAACTCAGATAACCTCAAATGTTCTTTTTTNTTTGTTTTTTTTTTTTTTTTTTTTTTTTTTTTTTTTTGTTAGTTTGTTTTAAAAGAACACCTCTATCATGTGAAAACCGATGTTGGCTAGCTTTGGCAAGGTGGAGTTGTGCTTAGAACCAGATCCCAATTCCTAACTTGAATTCTCCCCATGCCTTGAAATGGTGCTGGGCAGTTGGTGGGGTGGGGGCCCCCGTAAATGTGAAGGCTGTGCCAAGGTCCCTTTGTTTGGCCTTTTATTTCTGCAAACTGGAACTCCACCATGCTGGCAGGTCCCTCACAAAGCTGCTTCAGGACAAATCCCCTCCGGGCTCGGTTCAGCTGGTGCTTCCCAAAAAGGAGCATCCCAAGGGATGGGCAGCACTGAGACCTGCACTCCTCACCTGCCATGGGGCACACAGACCTCTGCTCTGTGGTGAGGTGGGGCAGAGCTCCTCTATGAGCTGCTAAGCTCACCTCTACCCCTAAAGCCAGAGTGTTCTTTTAAAACAAACATCTCATTAGGGTTTTAACCCTCCCATTACTTGAATACTGCTGTGGGCCTTCCAAGTTCATGGCCATATCATCTGTCCTCTGCCCTCCTGCTGCCTCCCCTCTGCCCAAAAGCTGTTCTCGTGCTGCCTGAGTTTTCCTCTCCCCTCTGCTGTGCTCACAGGCATTTCTGGTTGCCCCCAAACCTCAACCTGTTACCATTGTTACACAAAAATTGTTGCCCTTAATGCAAAGCTTTGTCCTCTCTGCTGTCACTCCTAACTCTCAACCCAGAGGGAAGATGTTTTCTGGAAGTTTTTCTTTTTTTTTTCTTTTTTTTTTTTCCTAAATTGTATATATGATATTTATATGAGGGGTTTTTTTTGATGTTGTTTCTATGAGGTTTTTTTTAAAAAAAGAAAAAAGGGCAAGACTGCATTCTGTAAACTGGAAAACAAACCCACCTGACTCAAACTCAGTGCTGTTCATTTTGATCTGCACAGACACAGGAGTGGATTTGACATTGTAAGTTGTCTTCCCTTTCCAAAAGTGAGCCTCGATGCCAGCCTTTGCCAAATGTGTCCCTTCTCCTTCAGACCTGTGTGACACCCCATTATCCCACTGTGGGAGGAGCACTGTGTCTCTGCCTGTCTCCCTCCTGCTGGAAGCTGGGTTACAGAAGTGCCAGTCAGATGTGGAAAGCTGTCAGCAGGTTCCAAGCCATTCTGCAGGTTCTTGCTTCCCTGGAGAAGCTGTGTTTGAAAGGTCTGCTCCAAATTCTAGCAAACTGTTCAGTGGTTTCTGAGCAGTTTGGCTAAATCAAAGGTCCTCCTTTCCAGCTATGCTGAAGGAGCAGAGGGAAAGGCACTTGGCTATGGCAGGGGAGCTCTGGGTCCTGTTTGCAGTCCCATGGCAGGTCCTGGCTGAGCTGGTGCTTGGCTTGGGCCCAGACCTGCCCCCCAGGGAGGAACAAAGCCCAGGGAAGATGCAGAATGGCTCCAGCTGCTGAAGCCCAGCATGGAGAGGACACGGTGTGGGAGGAGCAGCAGCCAAGGCCACGCCTAGAAAGCAGCTCTGATGCTGCAGAGCCTTGTAGACTCTGATGGGACAAACTCATCTTGAGCTGGAGAGGATTGCCCAGCATTGGAGTGCTGGGGAGTATTGGGAAGCAGCATGAGCCTGCCCTGGGAAAGGGGTGTCTGTGACACCCCAGCTGGCAGCAGAGGACAGCCAAGCAGTTGGCAAGGTAGTCCCACCTTGCTGCCCTCCTGTAGCTCCTGGGGATCCTCCTGTGCTGCTCTGCAGCCCAAGCACAGGTCTGTGAGTTGGTCTGTGCTCCAGCAGCCACGAGAACTGTCCCTGCCTTTCAAAGGAGTTTGAGCTCTGGGAGGGTGTTGCTGCCTGTGCTCACTGGGGGCTGGAGCACACTCCTGCCTAGGGTCAAATACCACGTCTCCCTAGGCCATTTCAGTCACTAGAAGTCACCTAAACCCCTGGCCTGGGAAGCCAGTTACTTCTTTGGGACACTGAAAGACATGTGGCTTCTCCTAGCCTGCTCCAGCTGGCTCCGGAGCTGGGCAGACGCTGTGGAAAGGCCAAGTGGCTCATGTCATCTGGTGAAGGACAGATTCAGTCCTTGCCTCCCCCACAAACATCACCAGGCCCTGCTGCCCACTGTTCCTGGCCCCAAGGACATGCCTGCCTGCCCCTCTGCAGGCAGAAGGGCTGGGTTGCCACCAAGCCTTCCCTGCGTTGGAGGGAGCAAACTTGGCTGTCAGCGTGTCCTGGTGATGAGGATCTGCTGGGGAGGGGAAAGCCCTGTGTAAAATTTGTTCCCTTGAGGAGGCAGGAGGAGGAAGAGGATTGGGTTTCTTTGCCCAGCTTGATCTCAGGAGAAATGCCCTCTACGAAGGGTCTTCCATGCAGACCAGAAATGCTGCTTCCTTCCAATACTCAGCTGCTCTCCGGGTGCTTCAGCTGGGGAGAGCAGCAAAGGGGCAGGGGCCCCTGCAGGGAGGTGCTTTGCTGTCCCCTTGTCCTGGGCTCTGGCCCAGCACAACTGGTTTTTCTTTGGGAAGGCTGTGGACAGGCAGAGGGAGTCAGGGATGGTGGTTCTCTTGCAGAGTGATGAAGGCCTTGGAGGTCTGGAGGCTCTGAGCAGGATGGCAGGAAAGGGGTGGACTGGAGGGGCCTGGACCTCCTCGACCAGTGTCTGGGCAATGAAGCCACCAAGCCCCTGGCATTAAAGGTCTCTGCCTGGGGACAGTTGTCCCTTTCTCCATGCTGGTGGCTCATGGGAGGGTGGTGACTCACTCCTGCTTGCTGTGACCACCCCAGGAGAGCTGCTGCTGCCCCGCTGAGTTCCACGGGGAGCAGCACCTCCGTGTTGGAGGCTCAGCAGCCCCCAAGCCTCGCAGAGAGAGGGGTTTTAGGAGAAAACGTGTTTTAAGGGCATTTTTGTACAAAGCAACTGTTCTTTGGTCTCTTGCGAAGCCTCTCGGAGGACGCTTTATTGTTTACATTGACTCCTGTACAATATCCCAGCCATCGCCTCCCGTCTCGGCCGTACTGTAACGTGTGAGCCTTGCACAAACGGACTGTGTGTGCGTGAAACTGGTTCTACACTGCGTTCTGTTGCACTCGGTGGTGTGTGTGTGTGTGCGTGTGTGTGTCTGGTCTGCTTGAGAAGTTGTGACATGTACAAATCTCCCTCCCCCTTTCCAGCCCTTTCCTGGGGCACGGTCCCAGCGGGTGGCAGGAGGTGACACCGCTTCTGGGTCACCTGGATGTTGAACGGAGCAGGGATTAGCTCCGTGTCCCTCTGCCAGCAAAGGCTTGGTGGAAGGGAACCCGCCCCAGCTCTGGCTGCTCCGGGGACTTCCTGGAAGGAGTGAGCTGCCTGGAATCCATGGGCACCGGTGTGCTGTGCCTGCCCGGGGGCTCCAAGAGCCTCACAGCTCTCCCGGCCCACTGGCAGGAGGAAGCCATACCCGCTGCAGGTCCCTGCTCCCCACACGGTGCATCCTGCCTTAATCTGGTCCTGGCCCCACACAAGCCACCCCACTTCTCCCTAAGGGAGGGACCCCCAAGCCCTTGCTGGAGTGGGGCAGAGGCTCTGGCCTGGCGCAGGAGGGTCCGGCAGTGCCGCCAGAGGTGCTGCAGACATCTCTGTTGGCACAAGAGAAGGTGCCAGTGCCTTTTATTTTCCTTTATGGAGATGTGACATCCGTGCGCTCGTTTGTAGGGATCGCCCAGGGCCGGGCAGCTGGCGGGGGGGTTGCAAACCAGGGAGGGGAGTGCTTCTGTCTGCCCCTCCTGGATCTTCCTTGGTGGCTGGGATTGTCCCCTTTTCCCCTAAAGACTCTATGACCGATGTGCTCAGCTGTTTTTAAATGTGAACTTGTGCACTGATGTGCAGATTCAATGTTATTGTTACCGAATGAATAAAACTTTATTTTGAAGATGACGTGGGCACGTGGCCTCGTTTGGGGGGATCAGGGCTGGGGGTGAGGAGTGATCCATGCTGCTCTCGTAGCACAGGGCAGCAGTGGGGGTCTGGGGAGACAGAGTGGGGTTGTTCACTCACATCCCCTGACAGAAGGGAGGATGAGTCCGTCCTGTCCCAAGTGATGGAGCTGTGCTTCCAAGTGAGATGTACTTCCAGATCCTGCTGCAGATGCAGGACAGGTGCTGGGGGTTGCGTATGTAAAGCTGTTCTGATGCTGTGGGTGCCCTCCCTGCACTGCTGCAGGCAGAGAAGCTGTGGGAAGGGTCCTGGGGTTTAAGCTCCAAGGGGGATGTGAGGTTTTAGCTAGACACTGAACCAGACCCACCATGATCAGCCAAATCCAAGCACCAAATAAATATATCACGAGTGGATCTTTGCACTGGGAGAAATCCCATCTTCGGTGAGCTGGTTTTGCTCCATTCTGTCCCATTGTGGTAAGAAAGTGGCACAAGGTCTTTGTGGGCTCTCACTGCCCTTGCTGAGAGCAAGGGAATACTGAGAGTGCCAAATCCCTCAGGCTCAGCCTCATCTTCCAGGAAGCTTCCCTGGAAGAAGCTCCCTGGGCCATGGACGAGCGGCACCAGGGTGTGGGGCCAGGGGTGCAGGGCCATTGCAGTGTCTCCAGGGTGCCCAATCCCTTCCTGGTTCCCTCAGCACCAGCTGGGGAAAGGCTTCCAATGGCCTTTTCTCCAGTTGCTGAGGATATGGTTTGGAGTTGAGGACACAGGGCTCACTCCATCCCCAAAGGCAGAATGAGCCAGGGCCATGGTGGGGCGGGGCAGGCAAGGGGTGCCTCTGCACCCTCATCCCTCCCTGCCACCCCTTTGGCTGGGTGAACAAGGATGTCACATTTTCCCTGCCTTTTTGCCAGCTACCCCCTCCTGCCCACTCAGCCAATGCTCGTCCAGCTCCACATGGTGCCCTTGTAGGGTCCAGGGCTTTGCTGCCTTTCCAGGAACCACCGCTCCCCTCCCTCTGGTCCCTGAGCCCTACAATCCCTTAATCCCCTTGGGCCAGGGCATCCCTGCGGGGCTGAGCTTCACTAAATCCCAAATCTGGCTTCTGGATGTGCCTGTACAACCATCCTGCTGTCCTGGGCTGGGGCTGACGTGGGCTCACTCCGTGGGTTTGCAGATCTCCTGGGGGAGGTGGGGACCCTATGGGATGCCGTGGGTGTTGGGAGTCCGAGGGGCAGCCCATGGTCAGGGTCCCTGTAGGGCTGGGCTGGCCCCGGGGTGCGGGGGGGGGTGGACCATGGCAGGGCCACAGCACTGGGCAGAGGTGACCCCCGGGTTTTTGGCAGCCTGAGGCTGTCAAAGCTGACCGTCCCCTCGTTCTCCCCGAGTGCTTTAGCAAGACGCAGGGGGATTCTCCTGCCCCGCCAGACCCCGCAGCGCTGGCCAGAGGGGCTCCCACGCACCG